>CM061139.1:24837020-24879163 GCA_030789695.1 Scilla litardierei
AGTGGAAGGCGCCGAAATTCGACAAGTCGAAGAAGTACAAAAGGGGTATAAAAAGGGACTTGTCGGAGCAACATTCACCGACTCCGAGGATTCCTCAAGCGGAGAGTCGGACGATGAGAAAGTGGAGCAAGCGCACATGTGCTTCATGGCGAGAGAGGAGCATGATCAAGAATCTTCCTCCTCCGATGATAGCGACAACGAATGCGATGAGGTAACCATGGATGATCTTAGGAATGCTAACTCTCAATTATGGTCTAAATACACTAAATTAGTAAATAGATATACTAAAGTAAAAGATGACCTAGCTAGCATTCAAACCTCGCCTAAGACTATCATCACCAACAACGACACCGTTGTTGAAGAGTTAAGAAATGAGATTGTCAATCTCCAATCTAAACTTGAACATGTTAGCATTGAAGATCCGGAAGAACATAGGATAGCGGATTTGACTTCTCAAAACTCGACTTTGAGTATTGAGAATGAGAATCTTAAATCTCGTGTTTATGTGCTCACATCGCAAGTATCAAACTTGGATACTTCTATGCGTTCTCTCAAAGAGAAATATGAGAACACATTAGGCCGAATTAATAAATTCAATAAGGGTAAGGACCATTTGGATAAAATCCTAAGTGACTTACTTCCGGCCAATCACCACATTGGTTTGGGGTATACGATGGGATGTCCATCCAAAGCGGCCACTACTTTTGTTAGGCCAACTTCTGGTGACTCTACGAGTGGTAGCAAACACTCTATTGGTAGTTCATCTACCAATGGTGCTTCCACCTCGTCCACACCCTCTTTCGGAAAGAAACCCACTTTGGGTGGACCTCCAAAGAAGGGGCATGCTTATATGTACACCAATACCATGCCACGTAGGAACACACGTCCTACTCCACCGGCTCACACATATGATGATTTCTATGCTACACGTTCACGGGCACGTGCACACCATGTGAGACACCCTCACGCACGTGTTCCCACACATGCATATGTTCACCCACCTCATCATATGAATAATTCTCGTCGTGCACCATTCCATCATGTTCCGTATGCTTATCCACAACATGCATCACATAGAAATCAACGTCGCATGCATGCACCCAATAGGATGAGGGCTCCCAAGATTTTCACTATTTGGAGCCCAAAGGACACAAGCATGGATGAAAAACAAGTGTATATGAATGCTTATTTTTCGGATGTTGTGCATAGTAGAAATTATGTGGGGAAGTCTAAGTCCAATTGGACTTGGCTTCCAAAGGTCTAACCTTTGAGGACCCAATGACCTTGGGTACCATGATATGAAATTTTCTATCTTTAGGTACTCAAGAAAAAGAAAAAGATAAGGAGCAACAAATTTAAATTTAGCTCCAAAGGGAATTGGATACTCGATAGCGGGTGCTCCAAACACATGACGGGTGACGCTCAATTGCTCTCCGGAGTGGTTCCCATTGCAAATGGAAATCGCGTCGTATTTGGAGGCAACGAGAGCGGAACCATCGTCGGTGTTGGTAAAGTGGGTAACCCATCTAAACCCTTAATTAGTGATGTCTATCTAGTTAATGGTTTAAATCATAATCTTATTTCAATAAGCCAACTTTGTGACAAAGGTTACAAAGTTAGCTTTGCGAAAGGATTGTGTCATATTTCAAATGATAATAATAAATTATTATTTTCCGGCACACGCTATAAAGATATCTATATTTTGGATCTTCCTAAGTCATATGAACAATGTCTCGTTGCCAACACAAGTGAACAACACTTATGGCATCGACGCTTTGGACATGTGAACTTTGGAACACTTTATAAGCTTTCAAAATTAAATTCCATTAAAGGTTTTCCGAAGCTCGTTTTTGAAAAGAAAAGTTTTTGTGATTCTTGTCAACGTGGCAAGCTTCCTAAATCTTCATTTAAACCTAAGAAATGCATTTCTACTAAACGGCCACTAGAGCTATTGCATCTAGATTTATTTGGGCCAACTAGAGTTGCTTCCTTAGGAAATGCAAGATATGGTGTTGTCATCGTCGATGATTATTCTAGATTTACATGGGTATTTTTCTTATGTAATAAAAATGAAGCTTTTGAAAACTTCACAATATTTGTGAAGAAAGTACAAAATCTCATCGGAACCACCATTGTCACTATTCGTAGTGATCATGTGGGTGAATTTGAGAATGAGTCTTTCTCAAATTTTTGTGATGATCTTGGAATTACTCACACGTTTTCTTTCCCTCGCGCACCTCCTCAAAATGGTGTTGTTGAGAGGAAGAATAGAACGCTTGTGGAGTGTGCTCGTACTATGCTCGAAGATAGTCAACTTGGTTATCAATTTTGGGCGGAAGCGGTACACACCGCTTGCTATGTGTTTAATAGAATACTTTTGAGGCCCGGCACCAAACAAACTTGCTATGAATTGTTGTTTGGTAGATTGCCTCAAGTTAAACATTTTCGTGTTTTCGGCGCAAAATGTTTTATTAAAAACACATATGATAATTTGGACAAGTTTGATCCGAGATCGGATGAGGGGATATTTGTTGGGTATTCCTCACGTAGCAAAGCCTACCGGATATACAACAAAAGATCCTCTACGATCGAGGAATCACTACACGTCTCTTTTAATCAGAATATTACTACTCCTAGAATTTCAAATGATGATGACTCTATGGATGTTATATGTGATTCGTTTGAAAATTCTAAGTCTATTGATTCAATTGATTCTATTGATACTAACCCGACTAATGAAGTTGTTGAGAATGTTCCTAGTGATCAAGGTATTCCCAAGCGGCTTCATACCGTTCGCGACCATCCCCATGAGCAAGTCATTGGCAATATTCATGATAGAGTCAAGACGAGATCGCAAGTCCACCACTTCGCCAATTGTGCCTTTGCCTCATCGATAGAGCCAAAGAATATAGTTGAAGCGTGCGAAGATAGTGCTTGGATCCTTGCCATGGAGGAGGAACTCATTCAATTCGAGAGGAATGAGGTATGGGAGCTTGTTCCTTTGCCATCGAAGAACCACACCGTCATAGGGACAAAGTGGATATTCAAGAACAAAATCGACGAAAACCAAGTCGTCGTTCAGAACAAAGCTCGGTTAGTAGCTCAAGGCTATCGACAAGAGGAAGGTATCGATTTCGAAGAATCCTTCGCTCCGGTAGCTAGATTAGAATCAATTAGACTATTATTGTCTTTTGCATGCCATAAAAACTTTAAATTATTTCAAATGGATGTTAAAAGTGCATTTTTAAACGGAGATGTCATTGAGGAAGTTTACGTTTCTCAACCTCCGGGCTTCATAAGTGAAAATTTTCCAAATCATGTTTTTAAACTAAAGAAAGCTCTTTATGGCTTGAGACAAGCTCCTCGAGCTTGGTATGATCGCTTAAAGAATTTTCTTTTGGATTTGAATTTTAAAATGGGCGAAGCCGATTCTACACTTTTTGTTAAGCATGCGAATAATGATATTTTATTAGTTCAAATTTATGTTGATGATATCATTTTCGGTGCTACTAACTTCACTCTTTGCGAAGAGTTTTCTAATGTTATGAAGGAACAATTTGAGATGAGCCACATGGGCGAACTCAAATATTTCTTAGGTCTCCAAATTCGCCAATTGAACGATGCAATCTTCATCCACCAAACGAAATACACTGTGGAGTTGCTAAAGCGATTTGGAATGGAGAATGCCTCCGGGAAAAAGACTCCTATGAGCACTACAACGCATCTTGATAAAGATACGGGCGGAAAAGATGTAGACATTCGTCTATATCGAGGTATGATAGGTAGTTTACTTTATCTTACCGTAAGTAGGCCCGATATTATGTTTGCCGTTTGTATTTGTGCTCGTTATCAGTCTCAACCTAAGGATTCTCACTTAGTAGCGGTTAAACGTATTTTTCGCTATCTAAGTTACACTTTAGATTTTGGATTACTTTATCCGAAATCTAGCACATATGAGTTAGTCTCATATAGTGACGCTGATTATGCGGGATGCAAATCCGACATGAAGAGTACTAGTGGCACTTGCCATTTTCTAGGAAATTCCCTTGTCTCTTGGTTTTCCAAGAAGCAAAATTCGGTATCACTTTCAACCACCGAGGCGGAATACATTGCCGCCGGTGCCGCTTGTGCCCAAGTTCTTTGGATGAGACACACACTGAAGGATTTTGGTATTCATTGTGATACTAGCCCTTTCATGGTGGATAACCAAAGTGCTATTTGTCTTTCAAAGAATCCGGTGCACCATTCCCGATCTAAACACATAGATGTCCGACACCACTTTTTAGATGATCATGTTGCTAAAAAGGACATCATATTAGTGTACGTTGAAACCCAAAAGTAAATCGCCGATATTTTCACGAAATCCCTAAAGGAGGACTCCTTTGTGCGGTTGCGTCGAGAATTGGGGATTATGGGTGAATCCGAGATATAGGATTCATGTGTCGTTCAATTATCTTGCATGCTATTATATTTCGCGATATTTCGTTCATGCTAGATTTATTGAATTTTTGGGGATTTTATGTGATATGTTTGAATTTTTGCTCGAATTCTTATTTGAATGTCGTATTTAAGATTTCGATGTTTTGTGGGGTAGTTTAGATGACTAATGAGAGAGTTAAGATGTTTCATCCAAGTGGTTTTTGAAGAGAACTCATTTATCAACTTTTGGACTCTTCTAGTCGGTTTCAGTTCATTAGTCAACCGACTAGATGCTCATCTAGTCGGTCAGCTAGTGAACTCAGACCGACTAGTTCAAGCTTTTATCTTTCTTTTGTCATTAACTTTCTTTAGTCGGTCACAGTACACTTACCGACCGACTAGATTGAAAACTAGTCGGTCAGTGAGTATACTGCGACCGACTAACTCTAGCCCTAGAAATTTCTGTTTGCCTCTGTTTCGACTTAGTCGGTTCAAGCTCATTGACCGACCGACTAGATCATAATCTAGTCGGTCAGTGCTTGAACTGTGACCGACTAAGTGTGTTAGGGCAAACGCGTCTTTTCGCTTTCCCGACCGACTTAATCAAGTTTTGTCCGACTATTCTTCATTTTAGTCGGTCTATTTCACACTCCAACTCGAAAACTCCCTCTCCCCGACCGAAACCCCTTCGTATTCCCGTCGTCTCCGGCCAATTTTCCGGCCATCCCCACCGTCCGACGCCGTCACCCTCTCTCCTAGGTATAACCCCCCTTCCTAGATCTCTGTTTTCATCCCTAGGGTGTGTTCTAGATCTCTTTTTCATCTATAAGCTCTAGGGTTTCGGAATTTGATCTAGGGTTTCGATTTTTCACTCTTAGGGCTTGTGTGTTAGGTTCTAGGGTTTGATCTTAGGATCTTTGAACCTATCCCGACGTTTGGTTGTACTCGTTGTGCCGCGATCATGGCACGAACGAGAATCCCGATTACATCTTCTGGGGCATCCCCCATGACCGTAGAGACCGGGACCGCTTCGACCCCTCCCAAACGTAGGGCCAAGACCACTCGACCCCCCTCTTCGTCTTCAACTCCGTTGAAGAGGAAGAGGACGTCCAAGCCTAAACCTGCCGGCCAATCGTCGAAGCCTAAACCTAAACCTAAAAAATTCTGTGCTCCCACCCCTCCCGGTGAGCGTTCGGATAGTGATTCCGAGGATAACTCCGATGAGGAATACACTCCTGAACATCCCGAGAAGGCACCCACTCCACCCCCTCCTCCACCTCCTCCTAAGACCCGTAAGGCTAAGGGTAAAGCTCCTATGCCAGTCGGCGGTGTCGATATATCGTTGTGCCGCGACGACCCTCAGTGTCTCGCAGCGTACAACTGTATAGAGCACTGCCCACTGCTGTTAGAGCATTACGTTCAGTTTTCTGATTTTCTTGGCCTTGCTGATCTTCTCTCCTATAGTGGCCTATTGGACTACCTTCGCTACGACCCTAAGGCGAACCCTAGACCCTATCCTCGCCTGGTCAAATTATTCTATGCCAATCGTGTCCGGGGCCAGTACGATGAGTCTCACTCCAACGAGACTTCTGTTTTGGGGACTCCTATAGTCCTCACGGCAGAGATCTTGGGGGAGCTGATAGGTTGCTCGTCGTGTGGCCTCCTCCCGTCTGACATTTCTGTTGACGATATCTCCACCCTCGATCAGCCTACCCTAGGTGAAATCTTCCAGGTTATCCCCCCGCATTCATTGGTGTCCCTTCGAAATCATTCAAGCCGAATGCTTGGGTGATTAACCTGATCTTCAAATCCTGTCTTCTTCCCAAGTATGGATCTTCTTCTCTTCCATATCAGCCGTTTTTGAAATTGATATACGCTCTTTTCATGGGTAGCGAGATTAATTGGGCTCGCATTATACTCGATAAGATGGACTCTTTCGAGTGTATACGCAAGACCACTAAATCTGCGCATATCCCATATCCATGTCTGTTGACTTTGGTTTTCTGTCGATTCGGTGTTCCCCTTCCTCCTGATGATGAGCGTCCCTTGGGTCCTCCTCTGAACGCGACGGCCGTTAAGAAATCTCTTGCGGCGCTTCGTCACGTGCAGAGGTCGACCACATCTGCTTCCCAGGCCACTCCCTCAGCTGCTGCAGCCCCCACTCCTTCTGCCACATTAGATGATGTCGTACGCTTACTTCGTCGGCACGAGTCGCGTTTGGCTCGTACCGAGGAGGTTGTCTGCCGTATGGCTAGCTTGATGGGCGTCCAGCTTCCTCCTCCTGTTTCTGAGGACGAGGAGATGGACGATGAGGATATTGACGATCTTGTCTCTTCCTTGGCTCGTGGCGATGAGGCCACTGCTGCTGCTGCTGCTACCACATCTGCTCCTGGAGATGGCACCACTTCCGGTGCTCCAGAGACTTCTGCACCAGTAGTTCAGACTTCTGAGGCTGCTGCTGCTCCTGTTGACGACCCTGCTCCTGTCTTGCCTGCTGATACTCCTGTTGAGACCCCAGCCGTTGAGCCCGTCGTCGTTTCCACTCCTGCCCCGACGATCCTGTCTGTTGACACGCCTCTCCTCCCTGCAGAGCCTGAGTCCACTCCGTCGACTGGACCCACGGAGACTGCAGATCCAGCCACTTCCTCGTGATCGTCTGTATCGAGGACTCTCCACTGCTCATTGGATGATGCATCTTATTGAGAGTATTTTGGGTTAGGATGGAGTTTGATGTATTTTGATTTTTATGGATGTCGGTGTTGTATTTTGATGTACTTTGGATGATGCTGATGGTTAGATGATGTATGATGTATTTTCCTTTTTGTTGTTGATAACCATGGTATGTTATACTTGATGTACTCGATGTGATATCTTTTTGGATGTACTCATGATGTTTTTATATATATATACATCGCTGTTCTCTATGTTTTATTTCGTCATGCACTTTTACTATTCGTTCAACGCTTATGAAATGTGAATTCGTCACTCGACGCTTGGAAGCTTAGTTAAATAGATTATATTTCTATGATTGTATAGAATTGTTTTCCATGCACAAATTTAACCAAGAATATTGAATATTGGAGAGTATGTTCCTTTACTCAATAAATGAATTAATATTTGGTATTTTTGATGATTTTAATTTTCGCTTTTAAATGATGGACAATTTTGGCACACCTTGATTTGATTTTCAACACTTTTCCCTTGGTGTCAATTAGGTCCATCGTCATTGTCTACGACTCCCGATGTTGGATTCTCCATTTCCTAATTGTTGTCGTTGTATGCCCCCCATTTTTGGGATAATGCCAAAGGGGGAGAGATAATGATAATAAATAGGTCAAATGAAAATTTAACTCAATTTCCAAGAATCTAATTTGATGTGTTAGATTCAGGGGGAGTTAAGATATATATAAGGATTTTTAAAATCCGATATTTCAAAAATCGATTCTCTTTATTTATCTTACTCGTCTGATTGATGCAATTCATATATACTCATTTTGGAATTAACGTGTCATCAATGCAGGGGGAGTAAGTATTTTTTCATTTGAATCATTATTTTTGATTATTATTTATGTTGGTTTGTCATCACCAAAAAGGGGGAGAATGTTGAATATTGGACTCCCCGGATTTGGTTTTGGATGATGAGCAAACATAAATAATTCATGAACTAACAAATTGTGAGCGCAGTATTGGAGATCGTCGCCAAATTCACGAGAACAATCAAAGCGACATCTCAAGACTTCTCAAAACACGTATTCATTGCCTAAAGCTTCGTTGAAGCTCTTGGACCGTTTTGGAAGTCATGAAGAATTAATCGAAGCTCTCAAAGACCGTTCTTTAAGGTTTTATTTATAGTCTTTTAAGCTTCGATCTATAGAATGTTAAGCCTTGAGTATATCTTACGATTCTATCTTCATATCGCTCATATCGTAGCTCTAAGATCTTAGTACAAATTCATTCTAACTTCCTCGAAGCGTCGCGCTTCGATTCGGACTTGTTTGTGCATATTAGTTGGTACAAGAAGAAGTACTGACCGACTAGATGGTGATCTAGTCGGTCAGCAACGCTTCTTGGACCGACTAGTTTGCTTCCTTAATTTCTTGCACCTTACTGTTTACAGTTAGTCGGTCTACGTTGACTCACCGACCGACTAGTTTGTGAACTAGTCGGTCAGTGATGCTTCTTTGACCGACTAGCTGTGATTTACTGTACATGCTAAATTTCTCCTAAGCTACTGTTTATCGTTAGTCGGTCTAAGAACGTTTGGTGACCGACTAGTTGACAATCTAGCCGGTCAACTTTTGTTCTTGGACCGACTAAGTCAATTTGTATTCAGACTATTTCACTTTGCCTCTTAGTCGGTCTACGTTCACTGACTGACCGACTAGTTGTGAAACTAGTCGGTCAGAATGTCTTCTTGGACCGACTAGATTTCTAGGTCTGAATTTCTATCTCTTCTCAGTTCCTCACTTAGTCGGTCCATGTTGTTTGACTGACCGACTAGTTGATGAACTAGTCGGTCAGTGGTTGTTCTTTGACCGACTAGTTGCCTCAGATTTCTATCCGTTGGGAATTGACCTAACTTGTTTTTATGGGACCCTATAAATACGAACCTAGGTCATTTCTCTCTAGGTTAGAGCTGTCATTAAGAGATTCATTGAGATTAAAAGAGATAGCCATTCTCACTCATTTCCAAAGCTCTCTTCCTCACAAGAAACCCATTCTCTCACTTTCTAGATCTAGAATCCATATTGAGATAAGCTTGTTCTTGGGGAGCTCTTCAAGCTCTTGCTTGATTCAAGTCTCCAAATCACTCCTAGGCACCTATTGCTGGTCATTTCCTTGGTGCTAGGTCTTGGTGACTTCATCTTCCTCAAATCCTTCCTTTCACCTATTGGGTAAGAAAAACTCAAGGTATAGGATTTTGTGGTAAGATTGTTTATTTCATTATAAACTTGTTTTTATTGCTTATTGATTCTCTCGGTTGTGAGAGAAGGTTGTGATCCCGGTTTGTGGGATTCACTATTGCCATTGCATGTATGATTTGATCTTGTGAAGGTTTTTCACAAGATATTCATAGTGGAAATCTTGGGTTAGGGTTTCTAACCAAAGTATCCGGAGGGGATCCGGGTGGTTGGGACGTAGGATCACCGGGAACAAGTCGGGGAGACTTGGGTGGATCCGAACCCAGTAACATCTTTTGTTAGCATTGTTAATTTTGTTGTTGTCATTCAATTTAAGCTTCCGCAAATTGATTTGGTAGTTGTTTGCACTATAATTAGGAATTATACTCCTTGTTATTTTTAAAGTACTATTCACCCCCCCTCTAGTACTTGTGCAGTAGCTTGTAGGGCATTACAAAAATGTCTATTGGAATTGGGAGATCGGCATCTTCAATTGAAAAATAAGAGAACACATACTAAGGCCAAAAATCATATACTTTAATAAAATGATCCATACCTTCCAAAAATTTAAAAATAGCCCCGAGGTCAGAAAAATACGCTAAAAATTCCGTTTTAACCCTGAGATGGCCATCTTCAGAAGAAAAAATTTGGCTATAAAACCTTTTCATTTTATTGAAAGGTCCTTATCTTACAAAAATGTAGAAAATAGTCTGAAGCTCAGAAAAACCCGCAAAATGTCCCTTGGAACTGGGAGATTGCCATCTCCAACTTAAAAATGAGGAAACAAAATTAGGCCAAATAATCTTATGATTTAGTAGAAAGGTCCAAATCTTCCAGAAAATGTAGAAAAATTGCCCCATTCTAAGAAAAATCAACAAAAATGTCTGTTGGATACGGTAGACCGCCATCTTCAACTGAAAAATTAAGAGAAGACAAATGTATGCTATACAAATCATATCATTTAATAAAAAGAGACATATCTTACATAAAATGTGGAAAATAGCATCGAGCATAGAAAAATCGGCAAAAATATCTGTTGGAACCGGGAGATTGCCATCTTGAATTGAAAAATGAGTGAAGACAAACTAAGGCCAAAAATCTTATAATCTAATAAAACGATCCATATCTTCCAGAAAATTTAGAAAATAGCCTCGAGGTCAGAATAATCTACAAAAAATGTCTGTTAGAACCGAAAGATCTCCATCTTCAACATAAAAATAAGAGAAGACAAATTTAGGCCAACAAATTATATCATTTAATAAAAAGGTCCATAACTTTCTGAAAATGTAGAAAAATAGTACAGATCTCAGAAAAATCCGTAAAAATGTCAGTTGGAATCGGGAGATTGCCATCTTCAACTGAAAAATAATAGAAGACAAAATTAGGTTATAAAAATCATATCGATAATATAAAGATTCATATCTTAAAGAAAATGTAGAAAATAGCATGTAACTCAGAAAAATCCCAAAAAATGTCCATTGGAACCGAGAATCCCCATCTTTAACTGAAAAATAGGGAAGACAAATTAGGCCAAAAAATATATCATTTAATAAAAATATTAATATCTTCCAGAAAATTTGGAAAACAGCCTCAAGGTCAGAAAAATCCGCAAAAAAGTCCGTTGGAACCGGGAGATCGCCATCTTCAACTGAAAAATAAGGGAAGACGAACTAAGTCTATAAAAATCAAATAATTTAATAAAAAGATACATATTTTCAATGAACTTTTGAAAATAGTTCTGAGAAGAGAAAAATCTACAAAAATGTCCGTTGGAACCTGGAGATCGACATCTTGAACTGAAAAAAATAAGAGAAGACAAATTTAGGCTTAAAAAGAAAATCAATTAAAATAAATATTCATATCTTACAAAAAATTAGAATAGTTCAGATTTCAATAAAATGTCTAAAAATGTCCGTCGGAACCGGGAGAACGCCATCTTCAACTGAAAAATTAGAGAAGACAAAATTAGGCCAAAATGTTATCATTTAATAAAAATATTCATATCATCCACAAAATGTAGAAAATAGCCCCGAACTCAAAAAAAATATGCAAGAATGTTCCTTTGAACCGGAGATGGCCCTCATCAACTGAAAAAACAGAAGAAAAAATTAGGCTGTAAAAACCATATCATTTAATAAAAAAGGTCCATATCTTACAGAAAATGCAGAAAATAGTCCAGAGCTCAGAAAAATCCGCTCAAATGTTCGTTGGAACTGGGAGATCGACATCAAAAGAGAAGACAAATGTAGGCCAAATACTCATATTATTTAATAAAACGGTACATATCTTCCAGAAAATGTAGAAAAATTGCTCCAAACTAAGAAAAATATACAAAAAAATCCATTGGAAACGGTAGATTGCCATTTTCAACTGAAAAAATAAGAGAAGACAAACATATGTTATAAAAATCATATCATTTAATAAAATATACATATCTTCTATAACATGTCGAAAATAGCACCGAGCTCAGAAAAATCAGCAAAAATGTCTATGGGAATTGGGAGATCGCCATCTTCAATTGAAAAATAAGAGAACACAAACTAAAGCCAAAAATCATATACTTTAATAAAATGATCCATACCTTCCAAAAATTTTAAAAATAGCCCCGAGGTCAGAAAAATACGCTAAAATTTCCGTTTTAACCCTGAGATGGCCATCTTCAGAAGAAAAAATTTGGCTATAAAACCTTTTCATTTTATTAAAAGGTCCTTATCTTACAAAAATGTAGAAAATAGTCTGAAGCTCAGAAAAACCCGCAAAATGTCCCTTGGAACTGGGAGATTGCCATCTCCAACTTAAAAATGAGGAAACAAAATTAGGCCAAATAATCTTATGATTTAGTAGAAAGGTCCAAATCTTCCAGAAAATGTAGAAAAATTGCCCCATTCTAAGAAAAATCAACAAAAATGTCTGTTGGATACGGTAGACCGCCATCTTCAACTGAAAAATTAAGAGAAGACAAATGTATGCTATACAAATCATATCATTTAATAAAAGAGACATATCTTACATAAAATGTGGAAAATAGCATCGAGCATAGAAAAATCAGCAAAAATATCTGTTAGAACCGGGAGATTGCCATCTTCAATTGAAAAATGAGTGAAGACATGCTAAGGCCAAAAATCTTATAATCTAATAAAAAGATCCATATCTTCCAGAAAATTTAGAAAATAGCCTCGAGGTCAGAATAATCTACAAAAAATGTCTGTTAGAACCGAAAGATCTCCATCTTCAACATAAAAATAAGAGAAGACAAATTTAGGCCAACAAATTATATCATTTAATAAAAAGGTCCATAACTTTCTGAAAATGTAGAAAAATAGTACAGATCTCAGAAAAATCCGTAAAAATGTCAGTTGTAATCGGAAGATTGCCATCTTCAACTGAAAAATAATAGAAGACAAAATTAGGTTATAAAAATCATATCTATAATATAAAGATTCATATCTTAAAGAAAATGTAGAAAATAGCCTGTAACTCAGAGAAAAATCCCAGAAAATGTCCATTGGAACCGAGAATCCCCATCTTTAACTTAAAAATAGGGAAGACAAATTAGGCCAAAAAATATATCATTTAATAAAAATATTAATATCTTCCAGAAAATTTGGAAAACAGCCTCAAGGTCAGAAAAATCCGCAAAAAAGTCTGTTGGAACCGGGAGATCGCCATCTTCAACTGAAAAATAAGGGAAGACAAACTATGTCTATAAAAATCAAATAATTTAATTAAAAGATACATATTTTCAATGAACTTTTGAAAATAGTTCTGAGCAGAGAAAAATCTGCAAAAATGTCCGTTGGAACCTGGAGATCGACATCTTCAACTGAAAAAAAAATAAGAGAAGACAAATTTAGGCTTAAAAAGAAAATCAATTAAAATAAATATTCATATCTTACAGAAAATTAGAATAGTTCAGATTTCAAGAAAATGTCTAAAAATGTCCGTCGGAACCGGGAGAACGCCATCTTCAACTGAAAAATTAGAGAAGACAAAATTAAGCCAAAATGTTATCATTTAATAAAAATATTCATATCATCCACAAAATGTAGAAAACAGCCCCGAACTCAAAAAAATATGCAAGAATGTCCCTTTGAACCAGAGATGGCCCTCCTCAACTGAAAAAACAGAAGAAAAAATTAGGCTGTAAAAACCATATCATTTTATAAAAAAGGTCCATATCTTACAGAAAATGCACAAAATAGTCCAGAGCTCAGAAAAATCCGCTCAAATGTTCGTTGGAACTGGGAGATCGACATCAAAAGAGAAGACAAACGTAGGCCAAATACTTATATTATTTAATAAAACGGTACATATCTTCCAGAAAATGTAGAAAAATTGCTCCAAACTAAGAAAAATATACAAAAAATCCATTGGAAACGGTAGATTGCCATCTTCAACTGAAAAAATAAGAGAAGACAAACATATGTTATAAAAATCATATCATTTAATAAAATATACATATCTTCTATAACATGTCGAAAATAGCACCGAGCTCAGAAAAATCAGCAAAAATGTCTATTGGAATTGCGAGATCGCCATCTTCAATTGAAAAATAAGAGAACACAAACTAAGGCCAAAAATCATATACTTTAATAAAATGATCCATACCTTCCAAAAATTTAAAAATAGCCCCGAGGTCAGAAAAATACGCTAAAAATTCCGTTTTAACCCTGAGATGGCCATCTTCAGAAGAAAAAATTTGGCTATAAAACCTTTTCATTTTATTGAAAGGTCCTTATCTTACAAAAATGTAGAAAATAGTCTGAAGCTCAGAAAAACCCGCAAAATGTCCCTTGGAACTGGGAGATTGCCATCTCCAACTTAAAAATGAGGAAACAAAATTAGGCCAAATAATCTTATGATTTAGTAGAAAGGTCCAAATCTTCCAGAAAATGTAGAAAAATTGCCCCATTCTAAGAAAAATCAACAAAAATGTCTGTTGGATACGGTAGACCGCCATCTTCAACTGAAAAATTAAGAGAAGACAAATGTATGCTATACAAATCATATCATTTAATAAAAAGAGACATATCTTACATAAAATGTGGAAAATAGCATCGAGCATAGAAAAATCGGCAAAAATATCTGTTGGAACCGGGAGATTGCCATCTTCAATTGAAAAATGAGTGAAGACAAACTAAGGCCAAAAATCTTATAATCTAATAAAACGATCCATATCTTCCAGAAAATTTAGAAAATAGCCTCGAGGTCAGAATAATCTACAAAAAATGTCTGTTAGAACCGAAAGATCTCCATCTTCAACATAAAAATAAGAGAAGACAAATTTAGGCCAACAAATTATATCATTTAATAAAAAGGTCCATAACTTTCTGAAAATGTAGAAAAATAGTACAGATCTCAGAAAAATCCGTAAAAATGTCAGTTGGAATCGGGAGATTGCCATCTTCAACTGAAAAATAATAGAAGACAAAATTAGGTTATAAAAATCATATCTATAATATAAAGATTCATATCTTAAAGAAACTGTAGAAAATAGCCTGTAACTCAGAAAAATCCCAGAAAATGTCCATTGGAACCGAGAATCCCCATCTTTAACTGAAAAATAGGGAAGACAAATTAGGCCAAAAAATATATCATTTAATAAAAATATTAATATCATCCACAAAATTTGGAAAACAGCCTCAAGGCCAGAAAAATCCGCAAAAAAGTCCGTTAGAACCGGGAGATCGCCATCTTCAACTGAAAAATAAGGGAAGACAAACTAAGTCTATAAAATTCAAATAATTTAATAAAAAGATACATATTTTCAATGAACTTTTGAAAATAGTTCTGAGCAGAGAAAAATATGCAAAAATGTCCGTTGGAACCTGGAGATCGACATCTTCAACTGAAAAAAATAAGAGAAGACAAATTTAGGCTTAAAAAGAAAATCAATTAAAATAAATATTCATATCTTACAGAAAATTAGAATAGTTCAGATTTCAAGAAAATATCTAAAAAAGTCCGTCGGAACCGGGAGAACGCCATCTTCAACTGAAAAATTAGAGAAGACAAAATTAGGCCAAAATGTTATCATTTAATAAAAATATTCATATCATCCACAAAATGTAGAAAATAGCCCCGAACTCAAAAAAATATGCAAGAATGTTCCTTTGAACCGGAGATGGCCCTCCTCAACTGAAAAAACAGAAGAAAAAATTAGGCTGTAAAAACCATATCATTTAATAAAAAAGGTCCATATCTTACAGAAAATGCAGAAAATAGTCCAGAGCTCAGAAAAATCCGCTCAAATGTTCGTTGGAACTGGGAGATCAAAAGAGCGACATCAAAAGAGAAGACAAACGTAGGCCAAATACTCATATTATTTAATAAAACGGTACATATCTTCCAGAAAATGTAGAAAAATTGCTCCAAACTAAGAAAAATATACAAAAAAATCCATTGGATACGGTAGATTGCCATCTTCACCTGAAAAAATAAGAGAAGACAAACATATGTTATAAAAATCATATCATTTAATAAAATATACATATCTTCTATAACATGTCGAAAATAGCACCGAGCTCAGAAAAATCAGCAAAAATGTCTATTGGAATTTGGAGATCGCCATCTTCAATTGAAAAATAAGAGAACACAAACTAAGGCCAAAAATCATATACTTTAATAAAATGATCCATACCTTCCAAAAATTTAAAAATAGCCCCGAGGTCAGAAAATACGCTAAAAATTCTGTTTTAACCCTGAGATGGCCATCTTAAGAAGAAAAAATTTGGCTATAAAACCTTTTCATTTTATTGAAAGGTCCTTATCTTACAAAAATGTAGAAAATAGTCTGAAGCTCAGAAAAACCCGCAAAATGTCCCTCGGAACTGGGAGATTGCCATCTCCAACTTAAAAATGAGGAAACAAAATTAGGCCAAATAATCTTATGATTTAGTAGAAAGGTCCAAATCTTCCAGAAAATGTAGAAAAATTGCCCCATTCTAAGAAAAATCAACAAAAATGTCTGTTGGATACGGTAGACCGCCATCTTCAACTGAAAAATTAAGAGAAGACAAATGTATGCTATACAAATCATATCATTTAATAAAAAGAGACATATCTTACATAAAATGTGGAAAATAGCATCGAGCATAGAAAAATCGGCAAAAATATCTGTTGGAACCGGGAGATTGCCATCTTTAGTTGAAAAATGAGTGAAGACAAACTAAGGCCAAAAATCTTATAATCTAATAAAAAGATCCATATCTTCCAGAAAATTTAGAAAATAGCCTCGAGGTCAGAATAATCTACAAAAAATGTCTGTTAGAGCTGAAAGATCTCCATCTTCAACATAAAAATAAGAGAAGACAAATTTAGGCCAACAAATTATATCATTTAATAAAAAGGTCCATAACTTTCTGAAAATGTAGAAAAATAGTACAGATCTCAGAAAAATCCGTAAAAATGTCAGTTGGAATCGGGAGATTGCCATCTTCAACTGAAAAATAATAGAAGACAACATTAGGTTATAAAAATCATATCTATAATATAATGATTCATATCTTAAAGAAAATGTAGAAAATAGCCTGTAACTCAGAAAAATCCCAAAAAATGACTGTTGGAACCGAGGATCCCCATCTTTAACTGAAAAATAGGGAAGACAAATTAGGCCAAAAAATATATCATTTAATAAAAATATTAATATCTTCCAGAAAATTTGGAAAACAGCCTCAAGGTCAGAAAAATCCGCAAAAAAGTCCGTTGGAACCGGGAGATCGCCATCTTCAACTGAAAAATAAGGGAAGACAAACTAAGTCTATAAAAATCAAATAATTTAATAAAAAGATACATATTTTCAATGAACTTTTGAAAGTAGTTCTGAGCAGAGAAAAATCTGCAAAAATGTCCGTTGGAACCTGGAGATCGACATCTTCAACTGAAAAAAAATAAGAGAAGACAAATTTAGGCTTAAAAAGAAAATCAATTAAAATAAATATTCATATCTTACAGAAAATTAGAATAGTTCAGATTTCAAGAAAATGTCTAAAAATGTCCGTCGGAACCGGGAGAACGCCATCTTCAACTGAAAAATTAGAGAAGAGAAAATTAGGCCAAAATGTTATCATTTAATAAAAATATTCATATCATCCACAAAATGTAGAAAATAGCCCCGAACTCAAAAAAATATGCAAGAATGTCACTTTGAACCGGAGATGGCCCTCGTCAACTGAAAAAACAGAAGAAAAAATTAGGCTGTAAAAACCATATCATTTAATAAAAAAGGTCCATATCTTATAGAAAATGCAGAAAATAGTCCAGAGCTCAGAAAAATCCGCTCAAATGTTCGTTGGAACTGGGAGATCGACATCAAAAGAGAAGACAAACATAGGCCAAATACTCATATTATTTAATAAAACGGTACATATCTTCCAGAAAATGTAGAAAAATTGCTCCAATCTAAGAAAAATATACAAAAAAATCCATTGGATACGGTAGATTGCCATCTTCACCTGAAAAAATAAAAGAAGACAAACATATGTTATAAAAATCATATCATTTAATAAAATATACATATCTTCTATAACATGTCGAAAATAGCACCGAGCTCAGAAAAATCAACAAAAATGTCTATTGGAATTTGGAGATCGCCATCTTCAATTGAAAAATAAGAGAACACAAACTAAGGCCAAAAATCATATACTTTAATAAAATGATCCATACCTTCCAAAAATTTAAAAATAGCCCCGAGGTCAGAAAAATACGCTAAAAATTCCGTTTTAACCCTGAGATGACCATCTTCAGAAGAAAAAATTTGGCTATAAAACCTTTTCATTTTACTGAAAGGTCCTTATCTTACAAAATGTAGAAAATAGTCTGAAGCTCAGAAAAACCCGCAAAATGTCCCTTGGAACTGGGAGATTGCCATCTCCAACTTAAAAATGAGGAAACAAAATTAGGCCAAATAATCTTATGATTTAGTAGAAAGGTCCAAATCTTCCAGAAAATGTAGAAAAATTGCCCCATTCTAAGAAAAATCTACAAAAATGTCTGTTGGATACGGTAGACCGCCATCTTCAACTGAAAAATTAAGAGAAGACAAATGTATGCTATACAAATCATATCATTTAATAAAAAGAGACATATCTTACATAAAATGTGGAAAATAGCATCGAGCATAGAAAAATCGGCAAAAATATCTGTTGGAACCGGGAGATTGCCATCTTCAATTGAAAAATGAGTGAAGACAAACTAAGGCCAAAAATCTTATAATCTAATAAAAAGATCCATATCTTCCAGAAAATTTAGAAAATAGCCTCGAGGTCAGAATAATCTACAAAACATGTCTGTTAGAACCGAAAGATCTCCATCTTCAACATAAAAATAAGAGAAGACAAATAAGCCAACAAATTATATCATTTAATAAAAAGGTCCATAACTTTCTGAAAATGTAGAAAAATAGTACAGATCTCAGAAAAATCCGTAAAAATGTCAGTTGGAATCGGGAGATTGCCATCTTCAACTGAAAAATAATAGAAGACAACATTAGGTTATAAAAATCATATCTATAATATAAAGATTCATATCTTAAAGAAAATGTAGAAAATAGCCTGTAACTCAGAAATATCCAAAAAAATGACTGTTGGAACCGAGAATCCCCATCTTTAACCAAAAAATAGGGAAGACAAATTAGGCCAAAAAATATATCATTTAATAAAAATATTAATATCTTCCAGAAAATTTGGAAAACAGCCTCAAGGTCAGAAAAATCCGCAAAAAAGTCCGTTGGAACCGGGAGATCGCCATCTTCAACTGAAAAATAAGGGAAGACAAACTATGTCTATAAAAATCAAATAATTTAATAAAAATATACATATTTTCAATGAACTTTTGAAAATAGTTCTGAGCAGAGAAAATCTGCAAAAATGTCCGTTGGAACCTGGAGATCGACATCTTCAACTGAAAAAAATAAGAGAAGACAAATTTAGGCTTAAAAAGAAAATCAATTAAAATAAATATTCATATCTTACAGAAAATTAGAATAGTTCAGATTTCAAGAAAATGTCTAAAAATGTCCGTCGGAACCGGGAGAACGCCATCTTCAACTGAAAAATTAGAGAAGACAAAATTAGGCCAAAATGTTATCATTTAATAAAAATATTCATATCATCCACAAAATGTAGAAAACAGCCCCGAACTCAAAAAAAAATGCAAGAATGTTCCTTTGAACCGGAGATGGCCCTCGTCAACTGAAAAAACAGAAGAAAAAATTTGGCTGTAAAAACCATATCATTTAATAAAAAGGTCCATATCTTACAGAAAATGCAGAAAATAGTCCAGAGCTCAGAAAAATCCGCTCAAATGTTCGTTGGAACTGGGAGATCGACATCAAAAGAGAAGACAAACGTAGGCCAAATACTCATATTATTTAATAAAACGGTACATATCTTCTAGAAAATGTAGAAAAATTGCTCCAAACTAAGAAAAATATACAAAAAATCTATTGGAAACGGTAGATTGCCATCTTGACCTGAAAAAATAAGAGAAGACAAACATATGTTATAAAAATCATATCATTTAATAAAATATACATATCTTCTATAACATGTCGAAAATAGCACCGAGCTCAGAAAAATCAGTAAAAATGTCTATTGGAATTGGGGAGATCGCCATCTTCAATTGAAAATAAGAGAACACAAACTAAGACCAAAAATCAATACTTTAATAAAATGATCCATACCTTCCAATTATTTAAAAATAGCCCCGAGGTCAGAAAAATACGCTAAAATTCCGTTTTAACCCTGAGATGGCCATCTTCAGAAGAAAAAATTTGGATATAAAACCTTTTCATTTTATTGAAAGGTCCTTATCTTACAAAAATGTAGAAAATAGTCTGAAGCTCAGAAAAACCCGCAAAATGTCCCTTGGAACTGGGAGATTGCCATCTCCAACTTAAAAATGAGGAAACAAAATTAGGCCAAATAATCTTATGATTTAGTAGAAAGGTCCAAATCTTCCAGAAAATGTAGAAAAATTGCCCCATTCTAAGAAAAATCAACAAAAATGTCTGTTGGATACGGTAGACCGCCATCTTCAACTGAAAAATTAAGAGAAGACAAATGTATGCTATACAAATCATATCATTTAATAAAAAGAGACATATCTTACATAAAATGTGGAAAATAGCATCGAGCATAGAAAAATCGGCAAAAATATCTGTTGGAACCGGGAGATTGCCATCTTCAATTGAAAAATGAGTGAAGACAAACTAAGGCCAAAAATCTTATAATCTAATAAAAAGATCCATATCTTCCAGAAAATTTAGAAAATAGCCTCGAGGTCAGAATAATCTACAAAAAATGTCTGTTAGAACCGAAAGATCTCCATCTTCAACATGAAAATAAGAGAAGACAAATTTAGGCCAACAAATTATATCATTTAATAAAAAGGTCCATAACTTTCTGAAAATGTAGAAAAATAGTACAGATCTCAGAAAAATCCGTAAAAATGTCAGTTGGAATCGGGAGATTGCCATCTTCGACTGAAAAATAATAGAAGACAAAATTAGGTTATAAAAATCATATCTATAATATAAAGATTCATATCTTAAAGAAAATGTAGAAAATAGCCCGCAACTCAAAAAAATCCAAAAAAATGACTGTTGAAACCGAGAGATCGCCATCTTTAAAAAATAGGGAAGTAAAATTAGGCCAAAAAATATATCATTTAATAAAAATATTAATAACTTCCATAAAATTAGTAAAATCTGCAAAAATGTCTGTTGGAACCGGGAGATCGCCATCTTCAATTGAAAAATAAGAGAAGACAAACTAAGTCTATAAAAATCATATCATTTAATAAAAAGATCCATATCTTCAATGAACTTTTGAAAATAGTTCTGAGCAGAGAAAAATCCGCAAAACGTCCGTTGGAACCGGGAGATCGACATCTTCAACTGAAAAAAAGAAGACAAATTTAGGCTTAAAAGAATAGCATTTAATATAAATATTCATATCTTACAAAAAATTAGAATAGCACGGAGTTTAGGAAAATCCTTAAAAATGTCCGTTGGAACTGAGAGAACGCCATCTTCAACTGAAAAATTAAAGAAGACAAAATTAGGCCGAAATGTTATTATTTAATAAAAATATGCATATCTTCCACAATACGCAGAAAATAGCCCCGAACTCAAAAAAATACGCAAGAATGTTTGTTTGAACCCGGAGATGGCCTTCTTCAACTGAAAAAACAGAAGAAAAATTTAAGCTGTAAAAACCATGTCATTTAATAAAAAGGTCCATATCTTACAAAAAATGCAGAGAATAGCCAGAGCTCAGAAAAATCCGCTCAAATGTTCGTTGGAACCGGGAGATCGACATCTTCAACTGAAAAAGAGAAGACAAAATTAGGCCAGTCATATTATTTAATAAAAAGGTACATATCTTCCTGAAAATACAAAAAAATTGCTCCAAACAAAGAAAAATCAGCAAAAATGTCCATTGGAGGTAGATCGCCATCTTTAACTAAAAAAAATAAGAGAAGACAAACATAGGTTATAAAAATCATACCATTTAATAAAAGATACATATCTTCCATAAAATGTCGAAAATAGCACCGATTTCAGAAAATCAACAAAAATGTCTATTGGAACTGGGAGATCGCCATCTTCAATTGAAAAAAATAAGAGAAGACTAACTTAGGCCAAAAAAATCATATAATTTAATAAAAAGATCCATACCTTCCAAAAATTTAGAAAATAGCCCCGCGGTTAGAAAAATATGCAAAAATTTCCGTTTGACCCCAGAGATGGCCATCTTCAGAAGACAAAATTAGGCTGTAAAACCATATCATTTAATAAAAAGGTCCATATCTTACAGAAAATGTAGAAAATAGCCCGAAGCTTAGAAAAACCCGCAAAAAGTTCTGTTGGAACTGGGAGATTGCCATCTTCAACATTAAAAAGAGAATACAAAATTAGGCCAAATAATCTTATCATTTAGTAGAAAGGTCCATATCTTTCAGAAAATGTAGAAAAATTGCCCCATTCTAAGAAAAATCAGCAAAAATGT
The DNA here is from genome assembly GCA_030789695.1 of Scilla litardierei. Taxonomy (NCBI): domain Eukaryota; kingdom Viridiplantae; phylum Streptophyta; class Magnoliopsida; order Asparagales; family Asparagaceae; genus Scilla; species Scilla litardierei. The sequence continues at coordinate 24,859,351 of CM061139.1, forward strand.
CCGTTGGAAATGGTAGACCGCCATCTTCAACTGAAAAATTAAGAGAAGACAAATGTAGGCTATAAAAATCATATCATTTAATAAAAAGAGACATATCTTACATAAAATGTAGAAAATAGCACCGAGCTTAAAAAAATCGGCAAAAAATATCTGTTGGGACCGGAAGATCGCCATCTTCAATTGAAAAATGAGTGAAGACAAACTAAGGCCAAAAATCTTATAATCTAACAAAAAGATCCATATCTTCCAGAAAATTTAAAAAATAGCATCGAGGTCAGAATAATCCGCAAAAAATGTCTGTTAGAACCGAATGATCTCCATCTTCAATATAAAAATAAGAGAAGACAAATTTAGGCCAAAAATTTATATCATTTAATGGAAAGATCCATAACTTTCTGAAAATGTAGAACAATAGTACTGATCTCAGAAAAATCCGTAAAAATGTCAGTTGGAATCGGGAGATTGCCATCTTCTACTGAAAGATAATAGAAGACAAAATTACGTTATAAAAATCATACTAGTCATAACCCGTGCCCATAGGGCACGGCGAAGGTCGTCTCCCGAGTGCGAAACCGAGGAGGACAGTCAGTGCACGGGTGAAATGGTGACATGATAATCATCTCCCAAATGCATGTTTATTCCTCCAATTAAGACATTTTTTTTCAAATGGGAGATCATTATTTTTGGCATTCAGAAAGGTAGCTTGTTATCTTTCCTATACAACCATATCAAAGAAAATCTAACCTTAGGGAATTGTGTTGCTATCTGTATGTTTCCGCCCAACGTTTACTGTAAACTACCATTAAAACATGATTGGAAAGAAATTATATCAATTAAGCGTGTGTCCTCTTAATTGAGCGATATCAAATCGTGGCATGTTTGGCATCAATTAGAATTAGAATAATGTGAAATCCCCATGCACAACTCACAATTAAAAAAATTGAGCGATATCCCCACTCACAACTCCCAATTAGAATTGGAAAGAATTGTGTCCTCTTTGGCATCAAGCTTGTTGAATTATCTTTGTTCTTGGTTGCATGTCTAATCTGGATATAAGTGTGAGCAGTCTGTCACAATCTCTATCAATTAAAAATAACCTCCAGCAAGAAGTTTTTTGTCGCATTTTTATGTTTAGTTGACATGAAATGGAAATTTTTTATGTTTAGTTGATTTTAATCCCTTTGGAACAGTTCACTTTGGAACAAAATCAGTTGGAACTCAATCAGTTAAATGAAAAGTGCCCTTTGGAACTCAATCATCAAAAATTTGAAACTCAATCTGCCTATTGAAACTCAATTTGTCGAAGTCGGTGTACTTTAGATAGGGTAACCCATGCACAGTCATAATGCTAATGATAATGGTAAGTTGCTAATCCTAAACAGTTTATTATAATGATAATGATAATGATAATGCTAAACTGTTTAACAAATTAGACCGTGTTCACCTGGGCTAATCCTAAAAAATAATTGGATCGTGTTCATTTGCACCGTCCTAAACGAATAATGCTAAACTGGTAATCAAAGGGCACTTTTCATTAGCATTATTAAATGAGGACCATGCAAATCAACACAGTGAATAATTCAATGAGGACCATCATAAATGATTCAAATAATTAAATTAATGCTGAGGAACCATCATAAATAAAGTGCTTATTAAATTAATTAATGCTGAACGGGTGCTTATTAAATTAATGCTAAACTGGTAAAAAGTTTCAAATAATTCATTGGCACGGTCCTAAATAAGGTCAGTAACTTTAAGAATGAAATTAACTAGGGAACTACTGGGGAACTACATAAAAATGACATTTCCTCTACCCAAAAACATGTAGAGTAATTCACCTAAACAGACAAATGCCAAAAAATGAAACCCAAACACTCAAAAGGTCAGTTACTTTAAGAAAGCGTTGATTTCGAACAAGAAAAACAAATGCCAAACATTGATTTCAAATGTCAAAAATTAACCAAAAAATGTCAAAAATTAACCAAAACTCTAGGGATCAGAAATTAATGAATGAAATTGTGTGTGAGAGAGACAGAGAGGAGAGTACCAGAAGAAGTCTTGAATCAAGGACGTCGCAGATGAGTTACGTTTGTGGGATGTAGGTTGAAGGATGAAGAGAACAGTTTGTTAGTGGGAATTGAAGACAACAGGTTGTTGTTGGGAATTGTTGAGAACTTGTAAATGAGGGCACGGGAATTGAAGACACCAGGTTTTTATTTTTTAGAACCGTTCCTTTTCAAAACATTCGTAGGATCCAAAGATAGAACCGTTTTTTTTTCAAAACTCGGTTTTAAATAATTGTGTGTGAGTAGATTATCCTAGTCATAATTTTGGAGACACGTAGGACAAAATTGAGACACGTAGGACAAAACTGCCATATAGGACAAAGGTCATGCATTATATAATAGATATCACTCAAAATCTCATCTCTTGTCCAATTTCTCTTGTCCAATTTTTCTTATCCAATTTCACTTGATAACATCCCTCTTTTGTATATAGATATCTCTTATCCAATTTCTCTTGTCCAATATCTCTTATCCAATTTCTCTTGAGAACATCCCTCTTTTATAATATAGATATCTCTTATCCAATTTCTCTTGTCCAATATCTCTTATCCAATTTCTCTTGATAACATCCCTCTTTTATAATATAGATATCTCTTATCCAATTTCTCTTGTCCAATATCTCTTATCCAATTTCTCTTGATAACATCCCTCTTTTATAATATAGATATCTCTTATCCAATTTCTCTTGTCCAATTTCTCTTGATAACATCCATCTTTTATAATATAGATATCTCTTATCCAATTTCTCTTGTCCAATATCTCTTATCCAATTTCTCTTGATAACATCCCTCTTTTATAATATAGACTAGTCATAACCCGTGCCCTGGGGCACGGTTCATTAAAGATTTTCCCCCGCGAAATCTTTGTTCCCCAAAAAAATTATTTTCACAACCAAAATTTAAAAGAACAACAAATTCACGTAAAAATAGTTAGCGGCACGGGCGCATTAGGCGCGTAACAACAAATTCGACGCAAGTGCCTTCGATATGGAACAACAAATTCGGTGCGGGTGTCTTCAACGTGGAACAATAAATTAGCGTAAAACAACAAATTCGGCGTGGTCACCTTCGGCGCGGAACAATAAATTAGTGTTAAAAACAATAAATTAGCGTTAAAAAATTTATCGGACGCCTTCAGTGCTGGCGCCGAAGCCTAGATAATGATAATTTGAATAGGCAACATATAATTCATTAATAATATAACTTTTCCTTATTTTTGTTATAAATATTGTAACTTAAATCATATAAATGCATGGCTGTTCAACTTCCAAGACCTCTTAAATTCAAAGATCTCGAATTTCACAAAATTAAATGAATATTTATTTTTCCAAAAGGTTCCTCCCAACATACAAAAGTTTCCCTCCCAAATTTTTCACAAACTATCATCTCAACCGTTGATTTCCCAAGATTAAATCTCAACCATACTTATATCAACCTATTTGTCCTAGTCAGCCCTAGAATTCAAAATCAGTTGTGAAATGTATAATAGATAGTCATAACCCAGGGCACGGTTCATTTAAAATATTCCCCCTTCAAAATCTTGGATCCCCTAATTTTAAATAAACATCAATTATTAAAATGCAGTAATTATTATTTAGTTCCCCAATAAAATTTTAGTTCCCTAGATAATTTAGTTCTGCCAAAAATTTTAGTTTCACCAAAATTTTGTTCCTTCCAGATTTACCTCGTGTCCTAAAGATAGGGTTCATTCAAAATATACTCCCCTCAAAATCATGGATCGACTAATTTCAAATGAACAACAACAATTAAAACACAATAATTGTTATTTAGTTCACCAAACAATGTAGTTCAACCAAAGATTTGTTATTTGGATCTCTTAATTTTAAACGAACAGTAATAATTAAAGCGCAATAATGGTTATTTAGTTCCGCCTAAAATTTTTAGCTCCAGCAAAATTTAATTTCATTCAGATTTAGTTTTCTCAAAATTTTCAAATAAATTTAGTTACCCATTTTTTTGCTGCCAATAAGATTCAGTTCCCTCTAGATTTCGTTCCACCTAAAGGTTTAGGGTTTTCCCTCCAAAATTTTCGTAAACTCTCATTTTATCCATTGATTTCTCAAGATTCAATCACAGTCGTCTTTCTAACAATTATTTTGTCTTAAGAAAAGATGTTGGAAATGATGGTGGCGGTTGTTCCCTTTTTAACTTTTTAAGTTGTTGTTTTTCATCTTTTTCCCCCTTTGGATGTTGCCAATTCTTTTTTGTGTAGGAATTTGTTTCTTTATTTGCTTTAGGAGGAAGAAAATAAGAATGAGGAGGAAGAAAGTTAAAGGAAAATTATAAGGATAAAAAGGAAATTTACAAAAAGAAGTCATGTATTAGTCATGTGACCGCAAATCTACTTTAAAACATACCGAATATAGGATGGAAATAGATTAAGGGGGTTTGTCTGATTTTAAATTTTAGATGGTTAACAAAGATTTTGTGTAAAATTGATATGCGTTTTTTTGTAATTTATCCTAAAAACAATGCCATTAAATTAAACTGAATTAATTTTTTACTTCTTATATTTTTAATAAATATGTTATGTTAGTTCACAACATCATAATTGAAATTTCAATCTCAGTTGGTAGGAATAGGGAGAGGATGCATTATAATAATTAGATTATTTATCATATTAGATGGGATTTCATTTGGCTAGAGTCCGCAACTTTTGAAGTTTCAAATATGTTATTGTCTCGTTTTTCTTGTTGCCAGTTGATAGGTCATAACTCAAAACACTCACATCATACTCAAATTAACATTTGAAGTTTTAGATACATCAATTTTGCAATCCATGTCCAAATGTATTCCATTTACTGTTTTCCATAGGACTGCACAGACTACAAAGTGCTCGAAAAGCCATTCCCAGAGCATGGAGACGACGTGCTCGGGCAGCCCCCGCTGGGGCCTCCAGGCATTGTGTTGAATCACGCCAAGCTGCTGTAATGGCATCTGCTGCCATAGGTGGTGGTCGACGAACCGCAGCCTCGAGCCGACCGACAACTTGCTCCCTCTGGCAGCGAAGCTATCCTCCTCTCCCAAGCTCTTGCTCGTGGCCTTGATCTGGACGGAGATCGCGTCCCCCAGCCATCGAAACTGCCTGTACCTTTGTGGTGTACGTCCGGGCCGACCCGAATGCGGCCACCGTATCGAAGGACGATACTGTGATCTGCATCTGATGGTGGTACTGCCTGTACCTTTGTTCAACCTTCAGTTTCAAAGGGAAGAGAGAAAGAGACATATGATTAAAATTAGTACTCCGTTTAAGCACTAATCTAGTGATCTGTTTGTGATACTATAATAAAAGCAATGTCTTTTTTATGAGATGAAAGATTGAGTCTTTTTGTCAAATTGATAAAGGTGTTAAATATCAGAGACTTGTTGGAAAGGGCAAAAAACAAAGAAAAGAAAATTTTTGTTTTTGCATCTTTTTCCTGGGTATCTGTTTCATAAGAAGCCAACTTAATTCGTTGGTGGTGAAGAATTACCTACATATCATTACCTGCATGTTAATTTTCCTCATACAGAAACTTGCAGAAAATTAACGAATTAGTTGGAATTAGTTGGAATTAGTTTGAATTACCATCGGTGGCAGTCCCACATCCTATGTCCACAGTAGAAAATTAACGAATTAGTTGGAATTTTCAAGTAGAAACTTGCAGAAACTTGAAGAATCAGATATCTCAATTCGTTGGTGGTGAAGAATTACCTGCATCATTACCTGCAGTCCCACCATCAGATAAGAAGCCAAGTAATTACCTGCATGTTATATAATAAGCTTGTCCTTTCCACTGCTCCGTCGACTTGTTCCCTTTCGCCTTCGTCACTGTGCCTCCGTCCCCTTTCCAACACTCACCACTTCATCCAATAGCTGATGGGCCACCTTCAAGTATTTTGATCCCATCAACATGCTCTGCAGGACAGCAACCCCATTCGCTTTCACCTCCTCGCCGCTGCTCGCTGCGGCTGCATCCATTGAATCCTGTTGCTGCTGATCGACCCGATACGGCCCAAACAGCGAAAGACCCTGCTCTAACCGCTTTATGTCCTTGTTGCTTTAACTACTTAAAACCCGGCGAAACCTCCTCTGGGGAGAAGATGGTGGGACTGCCACCGATGTTGGTGGTGAAGAATCGATGTTGCTGATGTTGGTGAGGATTTTTTTTGGAGAAGAGAGCATGAGAGAGAAAGAGATAGAGAGAATATGAAGAGAGAAAAGGTTTTATCGGAAAGGATTTGAAGGTTTCTACATTAAGGTGGATCACACCACCTGTACATGATTGACATTTGAGCAGGGAAAAGGCCAGATGAGCTTGGAGGGATGTCTTTTGTGCTTCCTTGTTAAATGGACGGTTGGATTATATGCCACCTCAGCGATCCTGGGACTTCAACCTTACACATCATCGATCCGTGTGACAAAGCGAAACTTGGACGGTGGATTAAATGGTTGCGTTTGTGCTTTTGTTCACTCTATGTTAAGGGGATGATCTCATTGGTTCGGTTCGAATATATGGGATTTCGTGAACAATGTGTTGACACTTCGGTTTCTTCGTGCAAAAAATATTTGATTAAAAAAAATTTCCTCTAATTTTTTTTATTAAACCTCATCTTAACCATCGATTCATCAAGATTAAATCCTGACCGTCTTTCTATCAACCAGTTTGTCCTAGTCAGCTTGTCCTAGTCAGCCCTACGATTCAAAAATCGCTGTCAAATGTATAATAGATATCTCTTATCCAATTTCTCTTGTCCAATATCTCTTATCCAATTTCTCTTGATAACATCCCTCTTTATAATATAGATATCTCTTATCCAATTTCTCTTGTCCAATATCTCTTATCCAATTTCTCTTGATAACATCCATCTTTTATAATATAGATATCTCTTATCCAATTTCTCTTGTCCAATATCTCTTATCCAATTTCTCTTGATAACATCCCTCTTTTATAATATAAATATCTCTTATCCAATTTCTCTTGATAACATCCCTCTTTTATAATATAGATATCTCTTATCCAATTTCTCTTGTCCAATATCTCTTTTTCAATTTCTCTTGATAACATCCCTCTTTTATAATATAGATATCTCTTATCCAATTTCTCTTGTCCAATTTCTCTTGATAACATCCATCTTTTATAATATAGATGATAACATCCCTCTTTTATAATATAGATATCTCTTATCCAATTTCTCTTGTCCAATTTCTCTTATCCAATTTCTCTTGATAACATCCCTCTTTTATAATATAGATATCTATAATATAAAGATTCATATCTTAAAGAAAATGTAGAAAATAGCCCGTAACTCAGAAAAATACCAAAAAATGTCCATTGGAACCGAGAGATCGCCATCTTTAAAGGAAAAATAAGGAAGACAAATTAGGCCAAAAATTATATCATTTAATAAAAATATTTATATCTTCTAGAAAATTTGGAAACTAGCCTCAAGGTCAGAAAAATCCGCAAAAATGTCCGTTGGAACCGGGAGATCGCCGTCTCCAACTGAAAAATAAGGGAAGACAAACTAAGTCTTTAAAAATCATATCATTTAATTAAAAGATCCATATCTTCAATGAACTTTTGAAAATAGTTCTGAGCAGAGAAAAATCCGCAAAAACGTCCGTTGGAACTGGGAGATCGACATCTTCAACTTAAAAATAAGAGAAGACAAATTTAGGCTTAAAAACCATAACATTTAATATAAATATTCATATCTTACAGAAAATTAGAATAGTACGGATTTCAGAAAAATCCCTAAAAATGTCCGTTTGAACAGGGAGAACGACATCTTCAACTGAAAAATTATAGAAGACAAAATTAGGCCAAAATGTTATCATTTAATAAAAATATTCATATCTTCCACAAAATGTAGGAAATAGCTCCGAACTCAAAAAAATACGCAAGAATGTTCATTTGAACCTGGAGATGGCCCTCTTCAACTGAAAAACAGAAGAAAAAATTAGGCTGTAAAAACCATATCATTTAATAAAAAGGTCCATATCTTACAGAAAATGCAGAAAATAGTCCAGAGCTCAGAAAAATCCGCTCAAATGTTCATTGGAACCGGGAGATCGACATCTTCAACTGAAAAAAGAGAAGACAAAAATTAGGTCAAATACTCATATTATTTAATAAAAAGGTACATATCTTCCAGAAAATGTAGAAAAATTGCTCCAAACTAAGAAAAATCAGCAAAAATATCCATTGGAAACGGTAGATTGCCATCTTAACTAAAAAATAATAGAATACAAACATAGGTTATAAAATCATATCATTTAATAAAAAGATACTTATCTTCCATAAAATGTCGAAAATAGCACCGAGCTCAGAAAATTTGCAAAAATGTCTATTGGAGCTAGGAGATCGCAACATTCAATTGAAAAATAAGAGAAGACAAACTTAGGCCAAAAATCGTATAATTTAATAAAAAGATCCATACCTTCCAAAAATTTAGAAAATAGCCCCGAGGTCAGAAAAATAAGCAAAAATATCCGTTTGAACCCGGAGATGGCCATCTTCAGAAGACAAAATTACGCTGTAAACCATATCATTTAATAAAAAGGTCCACATTTTATAGAAAATGTAGAAAATGCTCCGAGCTCTGAAAACCCCGCAAAAATGTTCGTTGGAACCGGGAGATTGCCATCTTCTACTTAAAAAAGAGAAGACAAAATTAGGCGAAATAATCTTATCATTTAGTAGAAAGGTCCATATCTTACAGAAAATGTAGAAAAATTTCCACATTCAATGAAAATCAACAAAAATGTTCGTTGGAAATGGTATACCGCCATCTTCAATTGAAAAATTAAGAGAAGACAAACGTAGGATACAAAAATCATATCATTTAATAAAAAGAGACATATCTTACATAAAATGTAGAAAATAGCCCCAAGCTTAGAAAAATCGGTAAAATTATCTGTTGGAACTTGGAGATCACCATATTCGACTGAAAAATAAGTGAAGACAAACTAAGGCCAAAAATCTTATAATCTAATAAAAAGATCCATATCTTTCAGAAAATTCAGAAAATAGCTTCGAGGTAAGAATCATCTGCAAAAAAAGTCTATTAGAACTGAAAGCTCGCTAACTTCAACATAAAAATAAGAGATGACATTTTTAGGCCAAAAAATTATATCATTTAATAAAAAGATCCATTACTTTCTGAAAATGTAGAAAAATAGTACTGATCCCAGAAAAATCCGAAAAAATGTCAGTTGGAATCAGGAGCTTGCCATCTTCAACTGAAAAATAATAGAAGACAAAATTAGGTTATAAAAATCATATTTATAATATAAAGGTTTGTATCTTAAAGAAAATGTAGAAATTAGCCCGTAGCTCAGAAAAATCCCAAAAATGTCTGTTGGAACCGAGAGATCGCCATCGTAACTGAAAAATAAGGAAGACAAATTATGCCAAAAATTATATCATTTAATAAAAATATTTATATCTTCTAGAAAATTTGGAAAATAGCATCGAGGTCCGAAAAATCAGCAAAAATGTCCGTTGGAACCGAGAGATCGCCATCTTCAACTGAACAATAAGGGAAGGCAAACTAAGACTATAAAAATCATATCATTTTATAAAAATATCTATATCTTCAATGAACTTTTGAAAATAGTTCTGAGCAGAGAAAAATCCGCAAAAATGTCTGTTGGAACCGGGAGATCGACATCTTCAACTGAAAAATACGAGAAGACAAATTTAGGCTTAAAAAGCATATCATTTAATATAAATATTCATAGCTTACAGAAAATTAGAAAATAGACCGGAGTTTAGGAAAATCCATAAAAATGTCCGTTGGAATTGTGAGAACACCATCTTAAACTGAAAAATTAGAGAAGACAAAATTAGGCCAAAATGTTATCATTTAATAAAAATATTCATATCTTCCACAAAATTCAGAAAATAGCCCCAAACTCAAAAAAAATACGCTTGAATGTTCATTTGAACCTGGAGATGGCCCTCTTCAACTGAAAAAACAGACGAAAAAATTAGGCTGTACAAACCATATCATTTAATAAAAAGATCCATATCTTACAAAAAATGCAGAAAATAGTCCGGAGCTCAGAAAAATCCGCTCAAATGTTTGTTGGAACCGGGAGATTGAAATCTTCAATTAAAAAGAGAAGACAAAGTTAGGCCAAATACTCATATTATTTAATAAAACGGTACATATCTTCCAGAAAATGTAGAAAAATTGCTCCAGACTAAGAAAAATCAGCAAAAATGTCCATTGGAAACTGTAAATTGCTATCTTCTACTGAAAAAATAAGAGAAGACAAACATAGGTTATAAAAATCATATCATTTAATAAAAATATACATATCTTCTATAAAATGTCGAAAATAGCACCGAGCTCAGAAAAATCAGCAAAAATGTCTATTGAAACTGGGAGATCGCCATCTTCAATTAAAAAAATAAGAGAAGACAAACTTAAGCCAAAAATCCTATAATTTAATAAAAAGATCCATACCTTCCAAAAAAATTTAGAAAATAGCCCCTTGGTCAGAAAAATACGCAAAGATGTCGTTTGAACCCGGAGATGGCCATCTTCAGAAGACAAAATTAGGCTTTAAAACCATATCATTTAATAAAAAAGGTCCATATCTTACAGGAAATGTAGAAATTAGTCCGAAGCTCAGAAAAATTTGCAAATCTGTCCGTTGGAACCAGGAGATTGCCATCTTCAACTTAAAAAAGAGAAGACAAAATTAGGCCAAATAATCTTATCATTTAGTAGAAAGGTCCATATCTTCCAAAAAATTTTGAAAAATTGTTCCATTCAAAGGAAAAATCAGCAAAAATATCCATTGGAAACGGTAGACCACCGTCTTCAACTAAAAAATTAAGAGAAGACAAACGTAGGCTATAAAAATCATATCATTTAATAAAAAGAGACATATCTTACATAAAATGTAGAAAATAGCACCAAGCTTAGAAAAATCGGCAAAAATATCTGTTTGAATCGGAAGATAGCCATCTTCAACTGAAAAATAAGTGAAGAAAAACTTAGGGCAAAAATCATATAATCTAATAAAAAGATCCATATCTTCTAGAAAATTTAGAAAATAGCACCGAGGTCAGAAATTGCAAAACAATTGTCTGTTAAATCCGGGAGATCTCCATCTTCAAAATAAAAATAAGAGAATACAAATTTAGGCCAAAAAATTATATCATTTAATAAAAAGATCCATAACTTTCCGAAATGTAGAAAAATAGTACAGATCTCAGAAAAATCCGCAAAAATGTCCATTGGAATCGAAAGATTGCCATCTTCAACTGAAAAATAAGAGAAGACAAAATTAGGTTATAAAAAGAATATCATTAAATATAAAGATTCATATTTTAAAGAAAATATAGAAAATAGCCCAGAGCTCAGAAAAATCCTTCAAAATGTTCGGTGGAACCTAGAGATCGCCATCTTCAACAAAAATATAAGGGAAGGTAATATTAGGTCAAAAATCATATCATTTAATAAGAAGATCAATATCTTACAAAAAATTTAGAAAATATCCACGAGGTCATATAAATCCGCAAAAACGTTCATTGGAACTGGGAGATCGCCATCTTCAAATGAAAAATAAGAGACGACAAACTTATCTATAAAAATCATATCATTTAATAAAACGATACATATCTTCAACGAACTTTTTAAAATAGTTTCGAGATAAGAAAAATCCGCAAAAATGTCCGGCGGAACCGGGATATCAACATCTTCAACTGAAAAATATGAGAAGACAAAATTAGGCTAAAAATTCTATCATTTAATATAAATATTCGTATCTTCCAGAAAATTTAGATAATAGTCCGAAGCTTAGAAAAACCACTAATGTCCTTTGGAACCGGGAGATCGCTATCTTTAACTGAAAAATAAAAGAAGACAAAATTAGGCCAAAATGATACCATTTAATAAAAAGATTCATATCTTCCAGAAAATGCAGAAAATAGCCCCGTACTTAGAAACGTAAGATAAACTGTCCGCTTGAACCCGAGGATGTCCATCTTCAATTTTAAAAACAGAAGACAAAATTAGGCTGTAAAAACCATATCATTTAATAAAAAGGTTCATACCTTACAAAAAATGTAGAAAAATAGTCCAGAGCTCAAAAAAATCCGCTCAAATGTCTGTTGAAATCGGAAGATCGCCATCTTCAACTGAAAATCGAGAAGACAAAATTAGGCCAAATAATCATAACATTTAATAAAAAGGTCCATATCTTCCAGAAAATGTAGAAAAATTGTCCATAGCTAAGAAAAATCAGCAAAAAATTCCGTTGGAAATGGTTGATTGCCACCTTCAACTGAAAAATAAGAGAAGATAAACGTAGGCTATAAAAATCATATCATTTAATAAAAAGATACATATCTTTCATAAAATGTAGAAAATAGTCCGAAGCTCAGAAAAATCTGCAAAAATGTCTGTTGGAATCGGGAGATTGCCATCTTCAACTTAAAAAAGTGAAGACAAAATTAGGTCAAATAATCTTTCATTAAGTAGAAAGGTCCATATCTTCCAAATTTTTTTGAAAAATTGCACCATTCAAAGAAAAATCAGTAATAGTATCCGTTGGAAACGATAGACCACCACCTTCAACTAAAAAATTAAGAGAAGACAAACGTAGGCTATAAAAATCAAATCATTTAATAAAAAGAGACATATCTTACATAAAATGTAGAAAATAACACCGAGCTTAGAAAAATCGGCAAAAATATCTGTTTGAACCGGGAGATAGCCATCTTCAACTGAAAAATAAGTGAAGACAAACTTAGGCCAAAAATCATATAATCTAATAAAAAGATCCATATCTTCCAGAAAATTTAGAAAATAGTATCGAGGCTAGAAATTGCAAAAACAATTGTCTGTTAGATCCGGGAGATCTCCTTCTTCAACATAAAAATAAGAGAATACAAATATAGGCCAAAAAATTATATCATTGAATAAAAAGATCCATAACTTTTCGAAAATGTAGAAAAAAGTACCGATCTCAGAAAAATCAGCAAAAATGTCCATTGAAATTGGAAGTTCGCCATCTTCAACTAAAAAATAAGAGAAGACAAAATTAGGTTATAAAAAGAATATCATTAAATATAAAGGTTCGTATTTTAAAGAAAATATAGAAAATAGTCCAGAGCTTAGAAAAATCCCTCAAAATGTTTGTTGGAACCTAGAGATCGCCATCTTCAACAAAAATATAAGAGAAGATAATATTAGGCCAAAAATCATATCAGTTAATAAGAAGATCAATATCATACAAAAAATTTAGAAAATATCCCCGAGGTCAGATAAATCTGCAATAACGTTCGTTGGAACTGGGAGATCGCCATCTTCAAATGAAAAACAAGAGACGACAAACTTAGTCTGTAAAAATCATATCATTTAATAAAACGATCCATATCTTCAACGAACTTTTTAAAATAGTTTTGAGCTCAGTAAAATCCGCAAAAATGTCCGGTGGAACCGGGATATCAACATCTTCAACTGAAAAATATGAGAAGACAAAATTAGGCTAAAAATAAAATCATTTAATATAAATATTCGTATCTTCCAGAAAATTTAGATAATAGTCCGAAGCTCAGGAAAACCACTAAAAATGTCCTTTGGAACCGGGAGATCGCTATCTTTAACTGAAAAATAAAAGAAGACAAAGTTAAGCCAAAATGATACCATTTAATAAAAAGATTCATATCTTCCAGAAAATGCAGAAAATAGCCCCGTACTCAGAAACGTAAGATAAAATGTCCGCTTGAACCCGGGGATGTCCATCTTCAATTTAAAAAATAGAAGACAAAATTAGGCTGTAAAAACCATATCATTTAATAAAAAGGTTCATAAGTTACAAAAAACATAGAAAAATAGTACAGAGCTCAGAAAAATCCGCTCAAATGTCTGTTGAAATCGGAAGATCGCCATCTTCAACAGAAAAAATCGAGAAGACAATATTAGGCCAAATAATCATAACATTTAATAAAAAGTTCCATACCTTCCAGAAAATGTAGAAAAATTGTCCCTAGCTAAGAAACTCAGCAAAAAAGTTCGTTGGAAACGGTAGATCGCCACCTTGAACTGAAAATTAAGAGAAGATAAACGTAGGCTATAAAAATTATATCATTTAATAAAAAGATACATATCTTTTATAAAATGTAGAAAATAGCACCGAGCTAAGAAAACCTACAAAAATGTCTGTTGGAATCGGGAGATTGTCGTCTTCAACTGAAAAATAAAAGAAGATAAAATTAGGCCAAAAATCATATCATTTAATAAGAAGATCAATATCATACATAAAATTTAGAAAATATCCTCGAGGTCAGATAAATCTGCAAAAATGTCCGTTGGAACCGGTAGATCGCCATCTTCAACTGAAAAATAAAAGAAGACAAAATTAGGTAAAAATATCATAACTTTTAATAAAAGATATGTTACTTTTCAAAAATGTAGAAAAATAGCCCCGAGCTCAAAAAATCCGCAAAAATGTCCATTGGAACAGGGAGATCGCCATTTTCAACTGAAAAATAAGAGAAGATAAAATTATGCTATAAAAACATACCATTTAATATAAAGATCCATATCTTACAGAAAATGTAGAAAATAGTCCGGTGCTAAACAATCCACACAAATATTCGTTGGAACTGAGAGATCACCTTATTCAGCTTAAAAAAGAAAGACAAAATTTGGCCAAAAAATCATAACATTTAATAAAAAGATGCATAGTTTCCAGAAAATGTAGAAAAACAGCCCAAAGTTATGAAAAATCCACCAAAATGTGCATTGGAACCGGTAGATTGCCATTTTCAACTGAAAAAGTAAGAGAAGAGAAACGTAGGCTATAAAAATTATATCATTTAATAAAAAGTTTCATATCTTCCATAAAATGTAGAAAAATAGCACCAAGCTTATAAAAATTGGCAAAAATGTCCGTTGGAACGTGGAGATTGCCATCTTCCATTGAAAAATAAGAGAAGAAAACTTAGGCCAAGAATCAAATAATTTAATAAAAAGATTCATATCTTCAAGAAAATTTAGAAAATAGCCCCGAGGTTAGAATAATCCGCAAAAATGTCTGTTAGAACAGGGAGATCGCCATATTCAACTTAAAAATAAGAGAAGACAAAATTAGACCAAAAAATCATATCGTTTAATAAAAAGATCCATAACTTCCTGAAAATGTAGGAAAATATCATAGATCTCAGAAAAATCCACAAAAATGTCCATTGGTATCGGGAGAT
Source organism: Scilla litardierei (assembly GCA_030789695.1). NCBI lineage: Eukaryota > Viridiplantae > Streptophyta > Magnoliopsida > Asparagales > Asparagaceae > Scilla > Scilla litardierei. The sequence continues at coordinate 24,874,645 of CM061139.1, forward strand.
TGCCATCTTCAACTAAAAATTAGAGAAGACAAAATTAGGTTATAAAAATCAAATCATTAAAACAAAGATCATATCATGCAGAAAATGTAGAAAATAGCTTGAAGCTCAGTAAAGTCTGCAAAAATGTTCGTTGGAACCGGAAGATCGCCATCTTCAACTGTAAAATAAGAGAAGACAAAATTAGGCCAAAAATCATATCATTAATAAAAAGATCCATAACGTCTAGATAGTTTAGAAAATAGTAGCTCAGAAAAATCTGCAAAAATGTTCATTGGAACAGGGAGATCGCCATCTTCAACTGATAAATAAGAGAAGACAAAATTAGGCCAAAAATCCTATCATTTAATTAAAAGATCCATATCTTCTAGAGAATTTAGAAAATAGCCCCGAGATCAGAGAAATCCACAAAAATATCCGTTAGAACCAAAAGATCGTCATCTTCAACTAAAAAAATCAGAGAATACAAAATTAGGCATAAAAATCATATCATTTAATACAAATATTCACATCTTACTGAAAATTTAGAAATAGCTTAAATCTCAGAAAATTCCTAAAAATGTTTGTTGGAATTGGGAGATCGCCATCTTCAATGAAAATAATAAGAGAAGACAAAATTAGGCCAAAAAATCATATCATTTAAAAAAGATTTATACCTTCCCGAAAATGTATAAAAATTGCCCCGAGTTCTAAAAAATCCGCAAAAATATTTGTTGGACCCAGGAGATCGTCATATTCAACTGAAAAATAAGAGAAGACAAAATTAGGCTATAAAAATCATATCATTTAATATAAATTTCCATATCTTACAGAAAATGTAAAAAAATAGCCCAGAGCTCAAAAAAAATCCGTACAAATGTCCGTTGGAACTGAGAGATAGCCATATTCAAATAACAAAAGAGAAGATAAAATTTGGACAAAAATCTTCACATTTAATAAAATGATACATATTTTTCAGAAAATATAGAAAAATATCCCCAAACTAAGAAAAATTCAAAAAAATGTACATTGGAACCGGTAGATCGCCATCTTCAAATGAATACGAGAAGACAAATGGAGGATATAAAAATCATATCATTTAATAAAAAAATACAGATCTTCCATAAAATGTAGAAAATAGCCCTGAGGTCAGAATAATTCGTAAAAATGTCTGTTAGAAACAGGAGATCGCCATCATCAATTGAAAAAAAATAAAAGAAGGCAAAATTAGGACAAAAAATCATATCATTTAATAAAAAGACACATAACTTCCCGAAAATGTAGAAAATAGTCCCGAGGTCAAAAAATCCCTAAAATTATCTGTTGGAATCAGGTGATCGCCGTCTTCAACTGAAAGTAAGAGAAGACATAATTAGGCTACAAAAATCATATCATTTAATAAATTTTTATATGTCTTCAATAAAATGTACAAATTAGTCTCGAGCACATAAAAATCCGCATAAATGTCCATTGTAACCTGGAGGTCGTCATCTTCAACTGAAAAATAAGAAAAGATAAAATTAGGGTGCGAAAATCATATCACTTAATGAAAAGATTCATATCTTCAATTAAATGTAGAAAATAGTCTCGATATCATAAAAATCCGTCAAAATGTCCATTAGAACCGAGAGATCGCCATTTTAACCAGAAAAATAAGAGAAGACAAATTTAGGCTATAAAAATATTCATTTCATCAATGAAATGTAGAAAATAGGTCCAATGTCAAAAAAATCTACAAAAATGTCCGTTGGAATCGGGAGATTGCCATCTTCAACAGAAAAATAAGAGAAGAAAAAATTAGTTTATCAAAATCATATTATTTAATAAAAAGATTAGTATCATACAAAAAATGTAGAAAATAGCTCGGAGCTTAGAAAAATGCGCAAAAATGTCCGTTGGAACCAGGAGATTGCCATCTTCAACAGAAAATAAGAGAAGACAAAATTAGGCCTAAAATCATATCATTTAATAAAATGACCATTTCTTCCATAAAATGTAGGAAAATAGCCACAGACACAGAAAAACTGCAAAAAATCCTTTGGAACCAGGAGATCGCCATATTTAATTGAAAAAAAAATAAGAGAAGACACAATTAGGCTATAAAAATCATATCAATTAATATAAAGATTCATATCTGAGAGAATGTAGAAAATAGCCTGGCACTAAGAAAAATCCGCTCAAATATTTTTTGGAATCGGGAGATCACCATCTTCAACTGAAAAAAGAAAAGAAAAAATTAGGCCAAAAACTTATTAGTTAATAAAATGATCCATATCTTCCAGAAAATGTTGAAAAATAGCCCCAAGTTAAGAAAAATCGCAAAAATGTTCGTTCAAACTGATAGATCGACATCTCCAACTAAAACATAATAGAAGCAATCGTAGGAAATAAAAATCATATCATTTAATTAAAAATACATATCTTCCATTAAATGTAGAAAATAGCACCGAGTTCAGAAAAATCCACAAAAATGTCCGTTGGAACCAGGAGATCGCCATCTCCAACTTAAAAATAAGAGAAGACAAAATTAGGCCAAAATTCATACAATTTATTAAAAAAATATATCTTCCAGAAAATTAGGCTAAGAAAATCATATCATTTAATAAAACGATTCATATCTTCAATTAAATGTAGAAAATAGTCTCGAGGTCAGAAAATTCCGCAAAAATGTCCGTTGGAACTGGAAGATCGCCATGTACAATTGAAAAATAAGAGAAGACAAATTTAGGCTATAAAAATATCATTTAATAAAAAGATACATTCATTCAATAAACATGTAGAAAATAGCCCTGAGCTTAAAAAATCTGCAAAAATGTCTGTTGGAATCGGGAGATCGCCATCTTCAATTGGAAAATAAGAGAAGACAAAATTAGGCCAAAATATCATGTCAAGTAATAAAATGATCCATATCTTCCAAAAATGTGAAAAATAGGCCGGAGCTCAGAAAAATCTGCAAAAATGTTCGTTAGAAACAAGAGATCGTCATCTTCAACTGGAATATAAGAGAAGACCAAATTAGGAAAATCATATCATTTAATAAAAAGATTGACATCTTCAATTGGAAAAATAAGAGAAGGCAAATTTAGGCTACAAAAATCATATCAATTAATAAAAAGATTCATATCTTTCATAAAATGTAGAAAATAACACCATGCTCAGAAAATGATATATATCTTACTAGTTGAAGATGGTCCTAATTACAATGGACATTTTTTGGCCTAATTTTTTCTTCTCTGATACCATTCAATAAAACGATTCATATCGTCCAGAAAATATGGTAAATAGCCCAAAGCTCAAATTAATCAGTAAATAGGTCTGTTGAAACCGGGAGATCGACATCTTCAACCAAAATATTAGAAAAGACAAATTAAGACCAAAAACTCATATCATTTAATAAAAAGATCGCCATCATCAACTGGAAAATAAGAGAAGACAAAATTAGGCAACAAAAATCATATCAATTAATATGAAAATTCTTATCTTCCAGAAAATATATAAAATAGCCCCGAGCTCAGAAAATACGCAAAATTCCTGTTGAAACAGAGAGATCCCCATCTTCAACTGGAAAATAAGAGAAGAAAAAATTAGGCTATAAAAATCATATCATCTAATATAAAGATTCATATCTTACAGAAAATGTAGAAAATAGCCATGAGTTGAGAAAAATCCGTAAAAATGTCTGTTGAAACCAGGAGAACACCATCTTCAGCTGAAAAATAAGAGAAGACAAAATTACACTTTAAAAATCATATCATTTAATATAAATATCCATATCTTGCAGAAAATGAAGAAAATAGCCCGGAGCACAGAAAAATTCGCAAAAAATGTCAGTTGGAAACGGGAGATCGTCATATTTAACTTAAAAAAGATAAGACAAACTTAGTCTACAAAATCATATCGTTAAATAAAAAATCCTTATCTTCAATAAACTATAGAAAATAGTTCCGAGCTTAGAAAAATCGGTAAAAATGGCTGTTGGAATCGAAAGATCGCCATCATCAACTGAAAAAAATAAGAGAAGAAAAAATTAAGCCGACAATCATAACATTTAATAAAAATATATTTAACTTTCCAAAAATATTGAAAAATAGCCCCGAGCTCAGAAAAATCTACCAAAATGTCCGTTGGAACTGGGAGATCGCCATTTTCAACTAAAAAAATAAGAGAAGACAAAATTAGACTATGGAAATCATATCATTTAATATAAAGAACCATATTTTACAGAAAATGTACAAAATAACCCTTTTGATCTGAGATATTGACATCTTCAACTAAAAAAAGAAAAGAGAAAATTCGGCCAAAAAATCATAATTGTTGTGAAGGGTTAAGGGCTAGGAAACCACTAGCCTCACATATATATTATTCAATGTAGGTGGATACTCAATATGCCCATTGGACCTTATTTCATAACACTTCCCCTTATCCAACCATAGTTGTATACTCAACATATGAATACTGCAGGATCCATAGTTCTTATGAGTATCATAAGAGGTGGATACTTGCAGATCCTAAGTTAAGGATAACTGTCTCGTTAAAACCTTTA
>CM061139.1:24879663-25104680 GCA_030789695.1 Scilla litardierei
ATTACCATGTCATGTTTACTTTCAATTAACGGTACGCGAATATGTTCATGTCATTGCATTTTGCCTGTCACGTTTAATTTAAAATAACGGTACGCAAATATCTGTTCATGTCTTTGCATAGTGATTATTCATCGTGATTGCGTAGCGCACGCTACAATATTATATTCCTGGCTCGTGTTCCAGAAGCGAGCTTAGTGAGTTGGAAACCCCAACGCTCGACACATATGGGTGGGGTAAGAGATAAGCGGCCTGAGCCCCGAGTTGGCCTGATCCGCCACTCCGGCCAGCAGGTGGACTCTCTAGTGCACAAGTGATTAATAGTGATAGAGATAAGCGGCCTGAGCCACGAGCTGGCCAGCAGGTGGACTCTCTATGCACTAAGTGTTTACCAGTGACAAGTGATTAATAGTGGTAGAGATAAGCGGCCTGAGCCACGAGCTGGCCAGCAGGTGGACTCTCTATGCACTAAGTGATAAGTGATAAGTGATAAGTGATAAGTGATAAGTGATAAGTGATAAGTGATAAGTGATAAGTGTTAAATGATAAGTGATTAGTGATTTGGTAGCTTTTGCTACATTGTGCATGCTTGCTTCTCTTTTTAAACTGTTGCATCATGCTTAACTGTCATGTCATTACTTAATACTATAACTGCTAGGTTGCTAGATGCCTCACTTTCAGTTTCCTTGCCCAAGTCTTTTAGACTTGCTGACATGTGCCCCTTTACTCTTTTGGGTGACACATGTTAGATCCTGAGCCCGAGTACCTCGTTGAGGACGAGGTGTTTGCTGACGCCGAGCCCGAGCTTGTGTTTGACGGGGAGTACGTGGACACTGGGGACCAGTCCTAGTGTCTCCGTTGCGTATTATTTTGTTAGACAGTTGTTTGTTATTGGTGCGTGGCACCCATACCTTGTTATGTTGTTGCTTTTGTTGGCCTTGTTCTGGGCCTTTAGACTCTTTTCTTTTAGCCTGGTGGCTTTTCTGGATGTTGAACTTATTTGTGATGCTGGACAATATTTGTGAGATGTGAATTTTATCTCAGTCTCTCCTTGTGTTATTATTGCTATTCTGTTGTGGTTACAGGGACCTGTTTATGTATTGTGGACGCTTATCGGGTTTGGGGCTTCACAGCTCCACTCTCGTGCGGACCTTTTCACGTCTCGCCTCCATTTTAGGGAAGCGGGTCGTGACACTAGGCCTCAAGCGATCGAAATCTTCTTTCCATATATTCTGACAGTGCGTCATCATCGTTTCCAAGAGAAAACTACAAGAATTTATGCTGTGATTCGAAACACAAGTAATTGCATCCGTTTCTGATTTCTGGGACTCGCACGGATTTCGTTAGAGGTTTGGAAGAATAGAAGGACAAATCGAGATTAAACATTGTTTCTATGTGGAGAGGACGTCGTTTCCTTATTCCCACGTGTTTCAGAGTGTTTTCTCACTACAATGCGTTGACCGTGGAGAACCCGGTCAACGTGGTCAAGGGACCCGCTTTGGGTCCCTCGGGGGCTTCGAATCGGTGCAGAAGGGGCGAGGGGAAGCCTCGGCCCTGGTTGAGACGCTCGGCCTCGGACAGACGCGCTCGGCCTCGGCTGGGAGGGGGACGAGGGGTAGCCTCAGTCGCCCGGGTAGATGCACGGCCGTCTGGCGGCGAGGGTGAGTCTCAGACCCGATTAGGACGCTCGGCCTCGGTAGGGCGTGCTCGGCCAAGGAAGGCTGAGGGTGAGGGGAAGCCTCACCGTCCGGTTGATTGAGTGGTCGGAGAGGGGCGAGGGGTAGCCTCGGCCCGTTGATCTGTTGTTCACCTGCGTAGACGAGAATGCTCGTCAGGGGGCCGGACCTTGGTTCCGGCCAAATCCCCTCCGATGCCTAAGTCAGATAGAGATCTGAGAAAGGAGGCCCGGCGGAGACGGTCCGACTCGTGAGGAGATCGTGACGGCGTCTCTCGGCGCGAGCGGGGGAGGAAGGAGATGAATTGGGGGAACGAGGTCGTTGATGGAGTACCTTAGGTTTTGTTACCTGAGATGCGGTCCTTTTCTTCGTCGTCTTCCTGGCCCTTTTGTAGAGCCCCGGCGTGATCGCCTCTGACCCACGTCCCACGTCCGCCATTGATCGTGCCCCATCAGTCCCCCCTTGCTGCCGCTCTCTCCGCCCTGCCAGCACCTCCCCATTATCGCTCTTTAGTGGTCGCGCGTCCGGGGGAGTGGTTTTCGCAGGAGTGGGCGAGCGACCAACGGGTTATTGGGGCCGGGTCGGATCGGCGTTCGAGAAGGTCCCTTGTAGGGCCTTTGTCGAATGGGCTTTGAGGACGCAGATGGGCTTTTGACCAGCAGTCGGGCTCCTGGGCTCGTGCTTTACGGGTCTCGGCCAAATAGGCGTAACAATTGCCCCCATCGGTCGGGTTGATCGGCCTTGGCCGGTTCGGCTCGGCCGATGTGACCACTGCCGATTGTGACGAGCTCGCCAGTCCATGCCGACTCATTTATTAGTCGTCATCATGAGTTGGCCTGTTCGATGTTTTTAAGGCGCAGGTTCTGAAGCGCCATCGGCCTTCAGATGCTGCCACGTGTAGCGGCAAGCTTATCCCCGCCGCTCGCGTAGTCGCCTTAAATTCGAGAAGCCGAAGGGTTTGTGAGCCGCCATTGGTGGGGTCGATCAGCCTCGGCTCGCTCGGATCACCCGTTATGTCTCCTGGGATTCCGAGCGGCGCTTCGATCGAGGCGAGGCCATAAATGCAGGTCATGATGAGGCGGATCGATTGGTCTTCAACTGGCGCCAATTTCGGAACGCCGCCGACTCTTCGAGCCTCGCCATGCATTCTTGTCAGGCGCTTCGAATTCTCCCCTGGCGTATAAGATCCCCAGTTGTGTTGATCTCAACTTCTTCTTCGCTCCTCCCGGTATTCAGAGCCTTCAGCAACCCGGAGTTTCCCGTCGCCTTCGCTTCTTTGTCCTCTCCAAAATAGTCGAGAATAGGTAATTCCTCTCTTGCTTTCATCCTATGGCTGCTCTTAGGATAGGCGGTTCTGGCCGGAGGACGAGGGGTCCTCCGGAGTCCGGACGGGGCGAACCCCGGCTAGGGGAGTCTGGTTCCCCCGCCGGGAGTCGTTCTCTTCAAGATAAGGGGAAGGGGAAACTTTTTCCAGACTACGCCCGTGATGACGTGGCGTTGGCTGCCGTACGGCTTAATGTGCCCCCGGTTGTCCTCCGCACGCCGTCGAGGACCCCTCCTTCGGTGGCCGCGGAGATCCGAGAAAGATATCTCTGCTTCCCATACGAGGTTCGGGTTCCATTCGTCGACGAGCGGATTTGCCTCCCGAGGAGCAATGAGGTCGGCGTCTACGTCGAGATGTTTCACCTGGGCCTTCGCTTCCTGCTCCATCCCTTCTTCATCCAGGTCATGGAACATTTCACAGTGTCCCTGTGTCAGTTCACCCCATGTTCGATCGCGGTATTGACGGGTTTCGTAACGCTCTGTTGTACCCGTGGTCTGGAGCCGACTCTCCCTCTTCTCTTCTACTTTTACCAGGCCCAGACGGTCGGTCCGGGGTCATGGCTGCTACTCCGAGCTCGTTCGAGGAGGGAATGCCTGATCGGGTTACCCCGCTGGTCAGGGGATTGGAACTTGGATTATGTCTTCGTGGTTTTCTTGGGCGAGGCCCAGATTCTGACGAGCTGGGGCAGTTCTGTCCATTCTCGCCCGTCGTTAGTTCTCTTAGACACCGACCGGGCAGCCGCTGCGCTTCTGTTGGCTCTTCCTTTGGAAACGAAGTCCATTTGGTCTTTGCTGGACGACCTACTCCTGAAGGCCATCTTGTGGTCTCCGGGTAGGTCGCTTTTTCATCCCCGGATCGCCCTATGACTCATCCTGATTTCGGTCTCCTTTGCAGGGATGGCTGGCCGCGAATTCGTCCGTGACGTTGACGAGCTGATCCGTCGTGGAGCCGCTCGGAGCCGAGGTAGTACCTCTGGAAGGGTGCCTCGGAGGACCGTTGAGGAGGAGGTGCGCCGAGCCGAGCCTGCCGTGGGTAAGGTGGTGGCCGCGCCTCCCGCCTCTTCTTCTGGCGATCCCCTTCAGGGGGGTGAGGATGGTGCGAGGCGGAAGCGTTCTCCTCCGGCGCCTTCGGAGCTCCACGGTGGAAAGAAGAGGAAGGAGGACGTGGATCCCTCCGGCCCGGCAGGTTCCGCGCTTCCCGTGGTGACCGCCGGGGATCCTTCGATAGCTCTGCCAGCCACCCCCCTCGCAGCGTCTTCGCCCGTATCACCAGGGGTCGGGGCCTTGTTGGCGAGCGACTTGGCTTCGATTGTCGTCCCTGGGAGTTCGATGTTTGCTGACCGAGCAGTGGCCCAGCAGGTTGCCGAGGTCTCCGTCCCTCCCCGGGACCGCAGCCTCCTCAAGAAGATCCCGGCCGACAAGATGTCGGATTCCTTGGTCTGGATCCTCCAACAGGTTCGGTTATCTTGCTATCCTCTCTTTCTCTTTATCCTCTTCTTAGCCCATGTCTCGTCTTTTCAGGGTTCAGCGCTCGCTGTGGAGTTGCAGTGTCGAGCCGTCCGCTTGAGGGAGATGGAGGAGTCTTCCATGAGGGCTCAGGAGCGGGCCGGGGCGGCCGAGGTGGCCATGATGGAGGCCCAGATGGAGTCTCGGCGCCTCGCCCTCCGTGTGGCTGCGTTGGAGGGGCAAGTGGGTGACCTTGAGGGAAAGCTAGGGGATGCTCATCAGTCGGCCGAGGAAGCGGCAGAATCGTTCCGTCTAGAGAGGGAGGAGCTTCAGAGGGAGCTGTCGGACCGGCGTCAGGTAATGCGGCTGGCGGAGGAGGTCGAGAAGGGCGTCGTCGAGACCCTGTGAAAGGAGATCTTCGAGGTTCTCAGGGGGGCCTTCGGTAAGTATATAGACATCATCGCCCCCCGGATCGTCGAAGTCGTCCAGTCTTCCTTCCGGGAATGTGCGGAACGTGTCCGGCAAGCCCCTCCGCCAGTCGAGTCCCCTCGCTCCGAGCAGGGCGAAGTGCCCGAGGATGTGTCCTCCCGAGCTCGGGCTCCTTAAGCAGTCCCTCCCAGCCTTATCCTCAAATTTTTAAGCATCCGCTTCGCTTTGGGCCAGTCTACTTGAAATGGATCCCCGGCCCCCGCCCTCTCCTTCAGCCCCGCGGCCAACAATTGCTGGTTGCATGGCCGCCAGCTTGGGTCACCTACTCTGGGTCTTTTGTCAACCAATTTTGTTTTGTCGGTGTCGATCTGAACTCTGTCATTTGTCGCGAGTAGGTTGTTTGTAGGGTGTTCCCTTCGCCTTGATCCCCTGTAAATAAGACGCATTTTTGTACTCGGGTTAACTATTATAAATGAAATCGACTTACTTGGAATTTTTGTGTACTCGGCGTTGTTGCCTTGTTCTTGGCTTGGGAATGGACGAAACTGGCGTTGGCTGGGGGTATTATCCCCAGACTTAGGGGCGCAGGAGTCGGTCAGCGAGGACGAAGCTTCTCGACTTAGGACCGGTTGGCGTCCGTGCCTCCTGGGGAAACTGCCCCCAGACTTATGAGCGCTGGAGTCGGTCGGCGAGGGCAAAGCTCCTCGGCTTAGGACCGGTCGGCGTCCGTGCCTGCTGGGGGAATTGCCCCCAGTCTTATGAGCGCTGGAGTCGGTCGGCGAGGCTAAAGCTCCCCGGCTTAGGACCAGTCGGCGTCGTGCCTGCTGGGGGAGTCGCCCCCAGACTTATGAGCTCTGGACTCGGTCGACGAGGGCCAAGCCCTTCGGCTTAGGACCGGTCGGCGTCCGTGCCTGTCGGGGGAATCGCCCCCGGACTTATGGGCACTGGAGTCGGTCGGCGAGGGCAAAGCTCCTCGGCTTAGGACCGGTCGGTGCCCGTGCTTTGCCGGGGGAGTCGCCCCTAGACTTATGTGCACTGGGGTCGGCCGGCAAGGGCCAAGCTCCTCGGCTTAGGACCGGTCGGCGTCCGCGTCTGCTGGGGGAATTGCTCCCAGACTTATGAGTGCCGGAGATAGTCGGTGAGGGCAAAGCTCCTCTTCCTCCTCCAGTGAGGCGGCGGTCCCCGGCCTTTTGCGTTACTGGCGACATGTCAACTCCGTCGGAATTTTAAATAAAGACAATAAAAAGAAAGCGTTTGTACTCTCATGGGTCCAGTTGGACCGGTACATTTGGAGGAAACGAAAAAGGGGAAATGAAGCCAAACAGAGGGATGTAAAACTAGATATCTCCCTCATACTTAGGCCGCCCCCGGGGGGAAGGATGTTGCCTGCTCACTCTATGATGCGGAGGGGGCCTTGGATGGTGTTGATCTTCTTCCCCTTGTCCGGCTGTGTGGAGGTCCCTTCTCCATGGGCCGGCTCGTCGGCCTGATTCCTGGCGTGCCCTCGGCTCATCAGCTTCTCAATGTCCTTCTTCAAATGCCAGCAATCTTCCGTGTCGTGACCATCGTCCTTATGGTACTTACAGTACTTCTCCCTGTTCTTCCCGCCTCTTTTAGCCTTCGGCGGGGGGCGATCAGCTCGCTCTTCCTTCTGTACTTGGGCGAGAATGGCGTCTGGGGTGGTGTCCCTCGCGCTTTCCCCCCGTTGCCTGTTCCTTTGTCTCTTTTCGATCCGGTATCCTTCGGGGCTTGCTCGTCCGCCGTCGCCACGCTTGGTCCCTCGAGCGGTTTTTCCTGCATCCTCGGCCAAGGCCTCCTCGGTCAGCATAAAGCGCTCGGCCCTTGCCATGATCCCGGGGAGGTCCTTTGGGGGGTCGTTGTGCAGGGACTTCTTGAGGCCCCTGTGGCGAAGCCCTTTCTTAAGAGCCGTCTGGACCACCAGGTCGGGTGGGTTGTTCACGTTTAGCCTTTCCGCATTGAAGCGGCGCATGAACTGTCGGAGTGGTTCGGCCGGGCCTTGTACTATGTTGAACAGATGTTCAGCACCAGGTTTGATCAGCCTCCCCGCCATGAACTGTTTGCAGAACAACTGGGCGAGTTGTTCGAAGCTGTCGATGGAGCGGCCGGGCAGGCTGTGGTACCAGATCCTCGCCGCTCCCCTGAGAGTAGAATAGAAGCCCCGGCAAAGCAGGTCATCGTCAGCTCCCTGGAAGGCCATGTCCCCCTCGTAGTCCATCACGCGGTGCGCCGGGTCTCCTATTCCATCGTACTTTCCCAGCACCGGGATCCGGAATCGGGAGGGGACCCGTGCGTCGGTTATTCTCCGTGACAAGGGGCATCGATCTCCGTGGATGCCTCCGGGGATGCGGTACTCGCCTGCCTCTGGATCGACCGGGGGCGGGGGTACCACCGGCGCCAGCGGGGCTGGCTCCGCAGCCTTCGCCACGCTGGGGGCCGGGCTGTCCCGACGTTCCCGACTCCTCCTGCGGGAGCTCCTGCTCCGCCGCGATCGGTCTCTCGAGTGGTGTCGTTCGCTTCTCCTGCGGCGGGACGACCGCGATCGATGAGACGAGGCCGTCCTTGATTCGCCGTCCGTCCCTTCGGTCTCTCTTCGGCTCCTTTCGCGATTGGGTGAGGAGGCGCGTGACCTCGCCTGACGAGAGCCGGACAGCGTGAACCGACGCTCCATGTTCGGTTTCCGGGTCCCGTGGTCGTCGACCACGGCGGACCGCAAGTGTGGGGGACCCCCCGCCCATCGATGGCTGTCGTCCAACGTGCCTCCGTTGGGTGGCGCAGGGCCGACGAGCTGCTGCACCGTTGCGACCAACGTCTGGAGGCTCGCGTTGGTCTCCTGAGCTAAGGCGCGGAGCTGTCCCTGCGTGGCCAGTTCTGAGCCGCCGGCTTCTCCGGTGGAGAGGGTGGGGTGGCCGCTGACGGGTGTGTCCTCGGGATTGCCGTTTGTTGTGCCATTCCCCTCCTCTGGGATGGGGGGCATGCGCTTCCTCCCATTGCTGGCTCGTGCCATTGTTGGTGTGGTTTGCTTCTTCGTGGGACGGTTTCTCGTTCCCACAGACGGTGCCAGATGTTTCAGAGTGTTTTCTCACTACAATGCGTTGACCGTGGAGAACCCGGTCAACGTGGTCAAGGGACCCGCTTTGGGTCCCTCGGGGGCTTCGAATCGGTGCAGAAGGGGCGAGGGGAAGCCTCGGCCCTGGTTGAGACGCTCGGCCTCGGACATACGCGCTCGGCCTCGGCTGGGAGGGGGACGAGGGGTAGCCTCAGTCGCCCGGGTAGATGCACGGCCGTCTGGCGGCGAGGGTGAGTCTCAGACCCGATTAGGACGCTCGGCCTCGGTAGGGCGTGCTCGGCCAAGGAAGGCTGAGGGTGAGGGGAAGCCTCACCGTCCGGTTGATTGAGTGGTCGGAGAGGGGCGAGGGGTAGCCTCGGCCCGTTGATCTGTTGTTCACCTGCGTAGACGAGAACGCTCGTCAGGGGGCCGGACCTTGGTTCCGGCCAAATCCCCTCCGATGCCTAAGTCAGATAGAGATCTGAGAAAGGAGGCCCGGCGGAGACGGTCCGACTCGTGAGGAGATCGTGACGGCGTCTCTCGGCGCGAGCGGGGGAGGAAGGAGATGAATTGGGGGAACGAGGTCGTTGATGGAGTACCTTAGGTTTTGTTACCTGAGATGCGGTCCTTTTCTTCGTCGTCTTCCTGGCCCTTTTGTAGAGCCCCGGCGTGATCGCCTCTGACCCACGTCCCACGTCCGCCATTGATCGTGCCCCATCAGTCCCCCCTTGCTGCCGCTCTCTCCGCCCTGCCAGCACCTCCCCATTATCGCTCTTTAGTGGTCGCGCGTCCGGGGGAGTGGTTTTCGCAGGAGTGGGCGAGCGACCAACGGGTTATTGGGGCCGGGTCGGATCGGCGTTCGAGAAGGTCCCTTGTAGGGCCTTTGTCGAATGGGCTTTGAGGACGCAGATGGGCTTTTGACCAGCAGTCGGGCTCCTGGGCTCGTGCTTTACGGGTCTCGGCCAAATAGGCGTAACACCACGAAATTTCAATTAGAATTACCCAATGGTTGTCCAAAAGTAATTTTGGGCAAATGTAGGCATTTTTTCTTAGCGTGCAAAACGGTCTCAATTTTGCCGGCTGTGCGCGCTGCGTAACTTTGGGCAAATTTATACTGTTTTGCTCAAGGCGCAAATCGGTCACAATTTTACCGGCTGTGCGCGCTGGATAATTTTGGGTAAATGGCAACATTTTTGTCGAGCACGCAAAACGATCTCAATTTTGCCGGTTGTGCACACATGGCAATTTTGGGTAAATGAACACATCTTTGCACAGCGCGCAAAACGGTCACAATTTGGCCATGTGTGAACAACCGGCAAAACTGTTGACAGTTTTGCGCACTGGGGAAATGTCGAAAATTGCCATGTGTGCACAACCGGCAAAAATTGTGACCATTGTGCACGCTGGGTAATTTTGGTTAAATGTAGACATTTTTTGCGCAGCAAGCAAACCAGTCACAATTTTGCCGGTTGTGCGCGCTGGGTAATTTTGGTAAATGTAAACAGTTTTGCTCAGCGCGTAAAACTGTCACAATTTTGCTAGGTGTTTGCGCTGTTAATTTTGGGTAAATGTAGACCGTTTTGCGTGCTGTGCAAAACTGTCACAATTTTGCTGGGTGTTTGCGCTGGTAATTTTGTTTAAACGTAAACAGTTTTGCCCAGCACGCAAAACGGTCACAATGTTGCAGGTTGTGCGCGCTGCGTAATTTTAGGGAAATGTAGGCAGTTTTGCTAAGGACGCAAAACAGTCACAATTTTACCGGTTGTGGGCGTTGAGTAATTTTGGGTAAATGTTGACATATTTTGTAATTTTGGGTAAATGCAAAACGGTCACATTTTTGTCGGATTTGCGCGCTGAGTAATTTTGGTTAAATGTAAACATTTTTGCTCAGCGCGCAAAATGGTCACAATTTTCCCGGTAGGGAGTGTTAAGTAATTTTGGGTAACTGTAGATATTTTTGGTCAGCGTGCAAAACGGGCACAATTTTGCAGGTTGTGCGCGCGGAGGAATTTTGGGAAAATTTAGACAGTTTTGCTCAGCGCGCAAAACAGTCACAATTTTGCCAGTTGGGCGGCCTGCGTAATTTTGGGGAAATGTTGACATTTTTGCACAGCGCGTAAAAGAGTCATAATTTTGCCGGATGTGCGCTGGTAAATGTAGACAGTTTTGCCCGGCGTGCAAAACGGTCACAATTTTTCTGGCTATGTGCGCCGAGTAATTTTGGATAAATGTAGACATATTTGGTCAGCGCGCAAAACGGTCACAATTTTGCAGGTTGTACGCGCTGGGTCACTTTGGGTAAATTTAGACATTTGTGCTCAGCGCGCAAAACAGTCACAATTTTGCGGGTTGGGCGCTGGGTAAGTTTGGGAAAATGTAGACATTATTTGCGTCGGCAAAACGGTCAAAATTTTCCCAGGTGTGTACGCTGGTAATTTTGGCTAAAAGTAGACAGTTTTGTCCAGCGCGCAAAACGGTCTATTTTGACACCTCGCGCAAAATGGTCACAATTTTGCCAGTTGTGAGCGTTGAGTAATTTTGGGTAACTGTATACATTTTTGTTCAGTGTGTAAAACGGTCACAATTTTGCAGGTTATACGCGATGAGGAATTTTGGAAAAATTTAGACAGTTTTGCTTAGCGCGCAAAACGGTCACAATTTTGCTGGTTGGACGGGCTGAGTAATTTTGGGTAAATGTTGACATTTTTGCACAGCGCACAAAACGGCCACAATTTTACGGGGTGTGCGCTGGTAATTTTGGGTAAATGTAGACAGTTTTGCCCAGCGTGTAAACAGTCCCAATTTTGCCGGCTATGCTCGCCGAGTAATTTTGGGTAAATGTAGATATTTTTGCACAGCGCACGAAACGGTCACAATTTTGCCATGTGTGAACAACCAGCAAAAATACTGGCCGTTTTGTGCACTGGGGAAAAATGTCGAAAATTGCCATGTGTGCACAACCGGCAAAAATTGTGACCGTTGTGCACGCTGGGTAATTTTGGGTAAATGTAGACAATTTTTGCGCAGCGCGTAAAACAGTCGCAATTTTGCTAGTTGTGCGCGCTGGGTAATTTTGGGTAAATGTAGACAGTTCTGCTCAGCGCGCAGAACGGTCACAATTTTGCCAGTTGTGCACGCTGGGTAATTTTGGGTAAATTAGGCAATTTTGCACATCGCGCAAAACGGTCACAATTTTGCAGTGTGTGTGCATTGGTAATTTTGGGTAAATGTAGACAGTTTTGGCCAACATGCAAAACGGTCACAATTTTGCCGGCTGTGCGCGCTGCGTAATTTTCGGAAAATGTAGGCTGTTTTGCTAAGCACCCAAAGCGGTCCCAATTTTGACAACTATGCGCACTGAGTAACTTTGGGTAAATGTGAACATTTTGGGTAAATGTAGACATTTTTGCACAGCGCGCGAAACGGTCACAATTTTGTCATGTGTGAACAACCGGCAAAAATACTGGCCGTTTTGTGCACTAGGGAAAAATTTCGAAAATTGCAATGTGTGCACAACCGGCAAAAATTATGTCCGTTGTGCACGCTGGGTAATTTTGGGAAAATGTAGACATTTTTACGCATCGCGCAAAACAGGCACAATTTTGCTGGTTGTGCGCGCTGGGTAATTTTGGGTAAATGAAGACAGTTTTGCTCAGCGCACAAAACGGTCACAATTTTGCCGGTTGTGCACACTTGGTAATTTTGGGTAAATGTAGGCAGTTTTGCGCATCGCGCAAAATCGTCACAATTTTGCAGGGTCTGGGCGCTGGTAATTTAGGGTAAATGTGGACAGTTTTGCCCAGCGTGCAAAACGGTCACAATTTTGTTGGCTGTGCGCGCTGCATAATTTTCGGTAAATGTAGGCAGTTTTGCTAAGCACCCAAAACGGTCACAATTTTGCTGGTTGTACGCGCTGCGTAATTTTGGGTAAATTTTGACATATTTTGTAATTTTGGGTAAATGTAGATAGTTTTGCTCAGCACGCAAAACAGTCACATTTTTGCCTGATGTGCGCGCTGAGTAATTTTGGTTAAATGTAGACATTTTGGCTCCGCGCGCAAAATGGTCACAATTTTGCCGGTTGTGATCATTGAATAATTTTGGGTAACTGTAGACATTTTTTGTCAGCGTGCAAAACGATCACACTTTTGAGGTTGTGCACGGTGAGGAATTTTGGGAAAATTTAGACAGTTTTGTTCAGCGCGCAAAACGGTCACAATTTTGCCGGTTGGGCGCGCTGAGTAATTTTGGGTAAATGTTGACATATCTGGTCAGCACGCAAAACAGTCATAATTTTGCAGGTTATTCTCGCTGGGTCAATTTGGGGAAATGTAGACATTTGTGCTTAGCGCGCAAAACAGTCACAATTTCGTGGGTTGTGGGCACTGGGTAATTTTGGGTAAATATAGACATTATTTGCGTAGCGCGCAAAACGGTCACAATTTTGCAGGTTGTGCGTGCTGGATAATGTTGGGTAAATGTAGACAGTTTTGTCCAGACGGTCACAATTTTGCCGGCTCTGCGCGCTGAGTAATTTTGGGAAAATGTAGACATATTTGGTAAGCACGCAAAACAGTCACAATTTTGCAGGTTGTACGCCCTGGTTCACTTTGGGAAAATTTAGACATTTGTGCTTAGCGCGTAAAACAGTCACAATTTTGCAGGTTCTGGCCGCTGGATAATTTTGGGTAAATGTAGACATTATTTGCGTAGCGAGCAAAACGGCCACAATTTTGCAGGTTGTGCGGGCTGCGTAATTTGGGTAAATGTGGACATTTTTACTCGGCACGCAAAACGACCTCAATTTTGCAGGTTGTGCGGGCTGCGTAATTTGGGTAAATGTAGACATTTTTGCTCGGCGCGTAAAACGGTCACAATTTTGCCAGGTTTGTGCGCTAGTAATTTTGGGTAAAAGTAGACATTTTTGCCCAGTGCGCAAAACCATCACAATTTTGTTGTTATGCGCTCTGGTAATTTTGAGCAAATGTAGAAAGTTTTTCCCAGCGCGCAAAACGGTCATAATTTTGCCGACATTGCACGCCGAGTAATTTTGGTTAAATGTAGACATTTTTGCTCTGCGCAGAAAACAGTCACAATTTTGCCGGTTATGCGCGCTGACTCACTTTGGGTAAATGTAGACATATTTGGTCAGCGCGCAAAACGGTCACAATTTAGCAGGTTGTGCGCGCTGGGTCACTTTGGATAAATGTAGACATTTTTGCGTAGCGCGCAAAACACTCACAATTTTGCGGGTTGTGCTCGCTGGGTACTTTTGCGTAAATGTAGACAATTTTTCCCAGCGCGCAAAACGGTCACATTTTTGCCTGTTGGGCGCACTGTGTACTTTTGGGTAAATGTAGACAGTTTTGCTCAGTGCGCAAAACTTTCACAATTTTGCCGGTTGTGCACGCTGGGTAATTTTGGGTAAATGTAGGCAGTTTTGCACATCGCGCAAAACGGTCACAATTTTGCAGGGTGTGTGCGCTGGTAATTTTGGGTAAATGTAGACAGTTTAGCACAGCATGTAAAACGGTCACAATTTTGTTGGATGTACGCGCTGCGTAATTTTGGGTAAATGTAGGCAGTTTTGCTAGCACCCAAAACAGTCACAATTTTGCTGGTTGTGCGTGCTGAGTAATTTTGGGTTAATTTTGACATATTTTGTAATTTTGGGTAAATGTAGACAGTTTTGCTAAGCACACAAAACAGTCACATATTTGCCGGATGTGCGCGCTGAGTAATTTTGGTTAAATGTAGACATTTTGGCTCTGCGCGCAAAATGGGCCCAATTTTGCCGGTTGTGAGCGTTGAGTAATTTTGGGCAACTGTTTACATTTTTGGTCAGCGTGCAAAACGGTCACAATTTTGTTGGCTGTGCGCGCTGAGGAATTTTGGGAAAATTTAGACAGTTTTGCTCAGCGCGCAAAACGATCACAATTTTGCAGGGTATGTGCACTGGTAATTTTGGGTAAATGTAGACAGTTTTGCCCAGCATGCAAAACGGTCACAATTTTGCCGGTTGTGCGCATTGCATAATTTTCGGTAAATGTAGGCAGTTTTACTAAGCACCCAAAACGGTCACAATTTTGCCGGTTGTGCGCGCTGAGTAATTTTGGGTAACTGTTGACATATTTTGTAATTTTGTGTAAATGTAGACAGTTTTCCTAAGCACGCAAAACGGTCTCATTTTTGCCGAATGTGCGCGCTGAGTAATTTTGGATAAATGTGTATTTTGGCTGCGCGCGCAAAATGGTCACAATTTTTCCGGTTGTGAGCGTTGAGTAATTTTGGGTAACTGTATACATTTTTGGTCAGCGTGCAAAACAGTCACAATTTTGCAGATTGTGCGCTCTAAGGAATGTTGGGAAAATTTAGACAGTTTTGCTCAGCGCGCAGAACGGTCACAATTTTGCCGGTTGGGCGGGCTGAGTAATTTTGGGTAAATATTGACATTTTTGCACAGCGCACAAAACGGCCACAATTTTGGGTAAATTTAGACAGTTTTGCCCAGCATATAAAACAGTCCCAATTTTGCCGGCTATGTGCGCTGATAAATATTGGGTAAATGTTGACATTTTGGGTAAATGTAGACATTTTTGCATAGCGCACGAAACGGTCACAATTTTGCCATGTGTGAAATGGCACACGTCTCTGATTTCTGGGACTCCAACGAAATTCGTGGAGTTTTGGAGGAATATGAGGACAAATGGAGGGTAAAGATTGTTTATATGCGGAGAGGATGTTGTTTCCTCTATTGCCACATAATTTAATTTCAAAATGCCCAACGGTTGCCTAAAATAACATGTTTGAAGCATTTTCGGTTTATGATTGCCCTAACTCACTCTAATGGATGAAGGTGGGCATTCTAGGGCTCAAGCAATCGAAATCTTCCTCCCTGAGCTTCCAAAAGTCTGTCACCATCGATTTCGGCATAAAAACGGCAAGAATTTACTCTTGGATTGAAAACATAAGAAATTACCACATGTCTCTGATTTCGGGGACTCGTGCAGATTTCGTGTGAGTTTTGGAGGAATATGAGCACAAAGGGAGAGTAAACGTTGTTGTGGAGAGGAGGTTGTTTTCTCTATTCCCAGGGAATTTCAATTGGAATTGCCCAACGGTTGTCCAAAATAGAAGGTTTGAGGCATTTTTCAGTTTCTGGCTGCCTAGCTTACTCGGATCGATGAAGGAGGGTATCTAGAACTCCAACAATCAAAATCATCGTTCATGAGCTTCCCATAGTGCGTCACCATTGATTTCTACCGAAAAACTACAAGAATTTACTCTTGGATTCAAAACAAAATCAATTGCACCCGTCTCTGATTTCTGGGACTCGCACAGAATTCATGGTAGTTTAGAGGAATATCAGATCAAATGGAGAGTAACGTTGCTTATATGTGGATAGGACGTAGGTTTCTCTATTCCCAGGAAGTTTTGGAGAAATATGAAGCCAAATGGAGAGTAAACGTTGTTTTTATGTGCAAGGGGTTGTTTATTCTGTTCCCACACAATTCGAATTGGAATTACCTAACGGTTGCCCAAAATGACAGGTTTGAAGCATTTTTCGGTTTCTGGCTGCCCTAACTCGCTCTAATTGATGAAGGAGGGCATTCTAGGCCTCAAATGAACGAAATCCTTATTTATGAGCTTCCGATAGTGCGTCACCCTTGTTTTCTATAGAAAAACTACTCGAATTTACACTTGAATCCAAAACACAAGAAATTGCACCCGTCTCTTATTTCTGGGACTCGCACGGAATTCATGAGAGTTTTCGAGGCATAAGAGGTCAAATGGAGAGTAAACGTTGTTTATATGTGGAGAAGAGGTTGTTTCCTCTACTCCCACGAAATTGCAATTGGAATTTTGCTCAACGGTTGCCAAAATAGCATGTATGAAGTAATTTTCGGTTTCTGGCTATCCTAGCTCACTTTAATGGATGAAGGAGGACATTCTAGGCCTCAAATGATTGAAATCCTCGTTCCTGAGCTTCCTATAGTGCGTCACCATCGTTTTCTATCAAAAACTACAAGAATTTACACTTGGATTCAAAACACACTCAATGGCTTGGATTCAAAACACAAGCAATGGCAAATGACTCTAATTTCTGGGACTCGCACGGAATTCGTGAGAGTTTTGGAGGAATTTGAGGACAAATGTAGAGTAAACGTCGTTTATATGCAGATCGGATGTTTTTCCCCTATTCCCACGTAATTTAATTTCGAATTGCCCAATGGTTGCCCAAATTAGAAGGTTTTAAGAATTTTTCGGTTTATGACTGTCCTAGCTCACTCTAATGGATGAAGGAGGGCATTCTAGGCCTCAAACAATCGAAATCTTCCTTCCCGAGTTTCCAAAAGTGTGTCACCATCTATTTCGGCATAAAAACGACACGCATTTACTCTTGGATTTAAAACACAAGCAATTGTACCCGTCTCTGATTTCTGGGGCTTGTGCGGACTTCATGTGAGTTTTGGTGGAATATGAGGACAAACGGAGAATACACTTTGTTTCCATGTGGAGAGGAGGTTGTTTTCTCTATTCGCACGAAATTTAAATTTGAATTGCCCAACGGTTGCCCAAAATAGATGGTTTGAAGTATTTTTCGGTTTCTGGCTGCCCTAGCTCACTCTATTGGATGAAGGATGGCACTCTCGACCTCAAACGATCGTAATCTTCATTCTTGAGCTTCTGATAATGCATCACAATTGTTTTCTACCAGAAAAACTGCAAGAATTTACTCTTGGAATCAAAATACAAGCAATTGCACTCGTCTCTGATTTTTGGGGCTCACACGGATTTCGTGGGCGTTTTGGAGGAAAGTTAGGACAAATAGAGAGTAAACATTGTTTCTATATGGAAAGGAGGTAGGTTCCCTTATTCCTACGAAATTTCAATATGAATTGCCTAACAGTTGCCCAAAATAACAGATTTGAAGAATTTTTTGGTTTCTCGCTGCCCTAGCTACTCTAATGGATGAAGGATGGCATTCTAGGCCTTAAATGATCCAAATCTTCATTCTTGAGCTTCCGATAGTGCATCACCCTCTTTTTCTATAGAAAATACCTGAATTCACACTTGGATTCAAAACACAAGCAATTGCACTCGTCTCTGATTTCTGGGACTTGCACGCATTTCGTCAGAGTTTTGGAGGAATATGAGGACAAATGGAGAGTAAACGTTATTTCTATGCAATGCGGAGGTTGTTTCCCCAATTCCCACGAAGTTTCAAGTGGAATTGCCCAACGGCTGTCCAAAATAGCAGGTTTGAAGCATTTTTCGATTTCCGTCTGCCCTAGCTCACTCTAATGGATGAAGGTCTGCATTTCGGGTCTCAAACGATCGAAATCATTGTTCCTGAGCTTCTGATAGTGTGTCACCATCGTTTTCTATCGTAAAACTATAAGAATTTACTCTTGGATTCAAAACACAAGCAATGTCACCCGTCTCTGATTTCTGGGACCCCGCACGGATCGTGGGAGTTTTGGAGGAATATGAGTACAAATGGAGAGTAAACTTTGTTTCTATATGGAGAGGATAGGTTCCCCTGTTCCCACGAAATTTCAATTGAAAATGCCCAACAGTTGTCTAAAATAGCAGGTTTGAGACATTTTTCGGTTTCTGGTTGCCCTAGCTCTCTCTATGGATGAAGGAGGACATTCTAGACCTCAAATGATCGAAATCTTTGTTCATGAGCCTCCGATAGTGCGTCACCATCGTTTTCTATAGAAAAATACCCGCATTTACTCTTGGATTCAAACACAAGTAATGGCACCCGTCTATGAGGACAAATGGAGAGTAAACGTTGTTTATATGAGGAGAGGATGTTGTTTCCTCTATTCCCACGTAATTTAATTTGGAATTGTCCAACGGTTACACAAAATAGCATGTTTAAAGCATGTTTTGGTTTCTGGCTGTCCTAGCAACTCTAATGGGTGAAGGAAGGCATTGAAGGCCTCAAACGATGGAAATCTTCCTCCCTGAGCTTCCAAAAGTTTGTCGCCATCGAAATTCGTGGGATTTTTGGAGGAATATGAGCACAAAGGAAGAGTAAACATTGTTTCTATGCGGAGAGGATGTTGTTTTCTCAATTTCCACGAAATTTCAATTGGAATTGCACAACGGTTGCCCAAAATAGTTGCTTTGATGCATTTTTCAGTTTCCGGCTGCCCTAGCTAACTCTAATGATAAAGGAGGACGCTCTAGGCCTCAAACAATCGAAATCTTTGTTCCCAAGCTTCCAGTTGTACATCACTATTGTTTTCTACCGAAAAACTACAAGAATTTACTCTTGGATTCAAAACAAAAGCAATTGCACACGTCTCTGATTTCTGGGACTCGCACGAAATTTATGGGAGTTTTGGAGGAATATAAGGTCAAATGGAGAGTAAATATTGTTTATATGCGGAGAAGAGATATGTTCGTCTATTCCCAGGAAGTTTCAATTGGAATTGCCGAACGGTTGCCCAACATAGAAGGTTTGAAGCATTTTTCGGTTTCTGGCCGCCCTAGCTCACACTAATTGATGAAGGAGGGCATTCCAGGCCTCAAATAAACGAAATCCTCCTTCATGAGCTTTCGAAAGTGCGTCACCATCGTTTTCTACAGAAAAACTACCCGAAGTTACATTTGAATTCAAAACACAAGAAATTGCACCCGTCACTGATTTCTGTGACTCGCACACATGAAACCGAAGTTACATATGAACGTTGTTTATATGCAGAGAGGTGGTTGTTTCTTCTATTGGAATGTTTTTTCCTCCAAAATTTCGATTGGAATGTTGTTCATACGGTTGCCCAAAATAGCTGGTATGGAGCAATTTTCGGTTTTGGCTGCCCTAGCTCACTCTAATGGATGAAGGAGGACATTCTAGGCCTCAAACGATCGAAATCCTCGTTTCTGAGCTTCCGATAATGTGTCACCATCGTTTTCTACCGAAAAACTACAAGAATTTACACTTGTATTCAAAATACAAGCAATGTCACCCGTCTCTGATTTCTGCACCTCGCACGGAATTCGTGAGAGTTTTGGAGGAATATGATGACAAATGTAGAGTAAACGTCGTTTATATGCGAATAGGATTTTGTTTCCTCTATCCCCCCGTAATTTAATTTCGAATTGCCCAACAGTTGTCCAAAATAGTAGGTTTGAAACATTTTTCGGTTTATGACTGTCATAGCTCCCTCTAATGGATGAAGGAGGGCATTCTAGGACTCAAACAATCGAAATCTCCCTTCTTGTGCTTCCAAAAGTATGGCACCATCGATTTCGGCATTAAAACGACACACATTTACTCTTGGATTCAAAACACAAGCAATTGCACCCGTCTCTGATTTCTGGGACTCGCACAGATTTCGGGTGAGTTTTGGAGGAATATGAGGACAAATGGAGGGTAAACGTTGTTTCTATGCAGAGAGTAGGTTGTTTTCTCTATTCGCATGAAATTTCAATTGGAATTGCCCAACAGTTGCCCAAAATAGAAGGTTTGAATTATTTTTCAGTTTCTGGCTGCCTTAGCTCACTCTATTGGATGAAGCATGGCACTCTCGACTTCAAACGATCGAAATCTTCATTCTTGAGTTTCGATACTGCATCACAATTGTTTTCTACTGGAAAAATTGCAAGAATTTACTCTTGGATTCAAAACATAAGCAATTGCATCCGTCTCTGATTTCTGGGACTCACACAGATTTTGTGGAAGTTTTGGAGGAAAGTTAGGACAGATGGAGAGTAAACATTGTTTCTATATGGAGAGGAGGTAGATTCCCCTGTTCCCGTGAAATTTCAAATGGAATTGCCCAACGGTAGCCCAAAATAACAGGTTTGAAGCATTTTCGGTTTATGGATGCCCTAGCTCACTCTAATAGATGAAGGATGGCATTCTAGGCCTTAAACGATCAAAATCTTCATTCCTTAGCTTCCGATAGTGGGTCACCATCGTTTTCTACAGAAAAAATAATTGAATTCACACTTGGATTCAAAACACAAGCAATTGCACTCGTCTCTGATTTCTGCAACTCACACGGATTTCGTCGGAGTTTTGGATGAATATGAGGACCAATGGAGAGTAAACGTTGTTTCTATGAAGAGAGGCGGTTTTTTTCCCAATTCCCACGAAATTTCTAGTGGAATTGCCCAACGGTTGTCCAAAATAGTTGGTTTGAAGCATTTTTCGGTTTCTATCTACCGTAGCTCACTCTAATGGACGAAGGTCGGCATTTCAGGCCTTAAACGATCGAAATCTTTGTTCCTGAGCTTCCGATAGTGCGTCACCATCGTTTTCTACCGAAAACTACAAGAATTTTCTCTTGGATTCATAACACAAGCAATGGCACCCGTCTCTGATTTTTGGGACCCGCTCGGATTTCGTCGGCGTTTTGGAGGAATATGAGCACAAATGGAGAGTAAACATTGTTTCTATGTGTAGAGGGGGAGATTCTCCTGTTCCCATGAAATTTCAATTAGAATTGCCCAATAGTTGCCCAAAATAGCAGGTTTGAAGCATTTTTTTGGTTTATGGCTGCCCTAGCTCCCTCTAATGGATGAAGGAGTGCTTGGTTGCTTCCACTTATCCTTCACTGGGTCCCAAATCTTAGTAGGTTTAGGGTACATCTCTTGTTCATACTTCTCACCGTCATTCTTGCCTTCATGACTTTGGCTAGTAGCATGCCCAAAAACTTCATATGTATCACACTTAGTAGGAATCCATCCAAAATCGGCCTTAATAGGGACCCAAACACCATTAGAACAACATAAGTCAAAGTCATGAATTAAATCCAGTGAAGCATCAATCTCAACACATACTCGGGCAAAGCTCAATCTTGTACGTGCAATAGAAATATGGTTTGCATATAATGGTCTCCCTATAGCACTTGCAACGTAGCTCAACCCTTCTAGTATCCAAAATTCCAAGGGTATATGTCATAGAGCCTGACCCAAATCGATATCTTCTTTAAATCCTCCCTAGAAAGTGTAAGATTTGGTTGCCTCAGCTTAAGAACAAAAGGAAGATTAGCAATATGCCAAGGAGCCATCTCCAAAATTTTCATAGCTTGATCAATATTATCAAATTTGAAGAAGAAAAAACCATTTTCAGATGATAAAACCTTACAAAGACCAAATTTTTCCCACAGTTTATGAGCTATTGTGTTGACCACCACATAAGGGAGCTTCTTCCCTATAAAATACCCAATTAAAGTGCTCTTTCACATATCACAACCCATTGCTGAAATAGTTGCAATAGTAGCAACCTTCACACGTCCACCTTAAAATTTGGCCTCAAAAAATTTTAATTTTGGAAACACACTGCCCTCACACCCTTTTGGTCCATTAACAGCATCAACATAATGATGCAGAAGCAAGCATGACTAATCTGATGTTGGCAAGAGAAATCAAAGAAATTTCGAGCTCCAACTTTAGCTCTGAATTTCAGGTTAGTCCTCAAGCTGTTTTGGGCCAAGTTTTGCTTAGTTGGCTTCCTTAATGGGTCAACTATGTTGTGAAGTGATTATTTTGGCATCTAAACTCAAATGAAGATTCAGATTTCAAATAAAGAGGGAGTTGAAGGGTTTGGACGAATTTTGAAGACTTTTGGCCTTGGAATTCAACAATAGCATTTACATTCCTGCATTCAATACCTAATAAGTTGTAGCCTATTCTATGTCTAGAAAGTTGTAGCCTAGTAAAGTGTAGCCTATTCAATGTCTGATAAGTTGTAGCCTAGTAAGTTGTGTAATCAGCCTTGGAAGTTGTTGGCTATTAAATGCTGATGTATGTCATTTTCAATGGTGTATCTCTTTTTTAAAAGAGAGTCCTTGTAACTCAATAGATCAGTTTTGTTGAATGAAAATTCTGAAGTTGTAAGTTCTTTCAAAATTTGTTGTTAATCTTGTTTTCTTTATCTAACTGTGGGAAGGTTAATGGTGAGACAAGTGAGTTCTTTATCAATTGGGACGGTGGCCTGGCCTTTAATCTCAGTTGTGGATTTCCTAATCTTGAGTAGTGGCATAGCCTTTATCTCAGATCTCTATCCTCCGTTCTATTCTTCAATTCTGAACTCTATACATTCCATTACCCATCACGCATCAACTTGGTATCGGAGCTTAAAATCAGTTGTTCATCTCTTTTGTTGTAATCCTTTCTTCTCCAATCAGCCTATTCTCTTTTCATTCCAACCTAAACACTTTCATAAGCCTAAACACAGTCTTTTAAAGCCTAAAGTATGGATAAAATTCCCAGAAATATGACCTTGAGCAAGCTCAAAATCTGCGGCGCGATAGAGAGCTTATTGAATTAAGAGGCCAGATTGCATAAATACACCAAGCCATTTGCTCAACTAGGCCTAAGAAGGAACCATGGAAGAAGGAGGAACTCAAGGAGCACTCATTGCACCTCTAATGTTGCAGGTTCTTTATTTGAAGAATTAGTTCATCAAGTTCAACATATAAGGCCTCCCAAAGATGATTTCAAAGATATGAAGATAGATCCACCAGATTTTGATGGAAGTTTGAATCATGATGTATATTTGGAGTGGGTACATTCTATTGAGCGAATATTCAAAGCCAAAGGTTATAATGATAAGAAATGCTTCAAAGTTGCAAGCCTCAAGCTCAAAAGGTATGCATCCTTCTGGTTTGACAACTTGCAGATGGAGAGAAAACTAAAAGGCAAGAGGAAGCTCAAGTCTTGGATCAAACTGAAAAGGCTCCTGGATAAAAGATTTCTTCCAACAAGTAAGCATCCAAATTTCTTTGAGAGTGATTTCTCTAAAGGTGACTCTTCTTCGTTTAAATCTGACGATACGAGCATCATGAATGTCCTCTTTGAATTCAATGATTGTTTTGACAAAGAAGTTTTGAAGATTTAGGAGAGCCCATTTATGATAAAGAAAATATTAGTGAGGAAACCACAACAAAAGATAATGAAGAATGTTAAGTTGAAGAATTCTTGTGTGTCAATATTTGAATGTGCAATGTGAAAAAGAAGAAATAACTATAATTGAAACTATTATTGACAAAGATGAATTTGTTGAATCTGAAGTTGAGGCAGAAACTCTTGACCTCAAGAAGGCTTTTCAATTTGAGATGGATCAAGAAGCCTCTTGGATGGAGAACAATAATTACAATTCAGATTGCAAAATTACCAACTTGGAGAGCAATCCCCAACATAAGGGGAAAGGTATAATTCTTCCAATTTCATTCCTTCCTACTGGCTTTACTTATGTTGTAGACATGTCCATTCCAAAAGCTAGGGAAGCACTTTGGAAGATTGAAAGTTCAGGCAGGAATGAAGAACCATTACATCTTTCGGTGCACCCATTAATTGAGCAATTTCAAGATGTGTTTTCGGATGATCAACCACCTGGTCTGCCTCCAGAATTCTTTACTCCTATTCTTGTTTTCCTTGGATATGTTGTTTCAAAGGATGGTATTTATGTTGATCAATCCAAAGTTGAAGATGTGAGATCTTGGCCAATTCTAACCAACATATCTAAAGTAAGAAGTTTCCATGACCTTCCATCATTTTATAGAAGATTCATTAAAGATTTTAGCACTCTGTTGGTGCCTATAACTGAATGCTTGAGGAAAGGTTCTTTTGAATGGACTAAGGTTGCTCATAATGCATTTGAATCCATTAAGAAGAAATTTTGTGAAGTACCAATTTTGGCTGCTCTTTGAGGTGGAGTGTGATGCAAGTGGAGTAGGTATTGGGGCAGTTCTTGTGCAATCTCAACGTCACATAGCTTATTTCGGTGAGAAGTTGAATGGCTCCCGGAAGAATTACAGCACTAATGATAAGGAGTTCTATGCTATTGTAAGAGCTCTTGATCATTGGAGTCATTATCTTTGCCCCAAGTAACTTGTTCTACTTTCTGATCATCAAGCACTCAAGTTTTTTACTGGACAGCACAAGTTGAATCAAAGACATGTTAAATGGGTTGAATTTCTTCAATCCTTCTCATTTGTTTCAAAGCATAAATCTGGAAAAAACCAATGTTGTAGCTGATGTACTTTCAAGGAGGTATTCTCGTCTATCTATCGTCAAAGCTAATTCTTAGTTTTCATTTTATTAAAGATCTTTACAAGGATGATCAAGACTTTTTTCAATTCTTTGAGGAAGAAAGGGCTGCTCTTTCATACCCTTATGTTAATCAGGAAGGTTTTCTTTTCAAAACAACAAGGTGTGCATTCCCAAAAGTTCAATGCATGATCTCTTGGTGAAAGAAGCCCATGGTGGAGCTGTTGCTGGTCATTTTGGCATCAACAAGACACTTGACATCTTGCAAGAACACTTTTATTGGCCTAAGATAGCTGGTGATATCCATAATGTTGTTTCAAGATGCTATATTTGTCATAAAGCTAAGAGTCAATTTCATCAAGGAATGTATACTCCTCTGCCTGTTCCAAATCAGCCTTGGGAAGATGTGAGCACGGATTTTATTGTGGCACTACCAAGAACTCAAAGAGGGAAAGATGCTATCTTGGTAATTGTTGATCGTTTTTTAAAAATGGCTCATTTCATCGCATGCACAAAATCAAATGATGCGTCCCATGTTGCTGATCTCTATTTCAAAGAAATTTTCAAGCTTCATGAAGTTCCAAAGACCATTGTAAGTGATAGAGATTCTATATTTTAAGTCATTTTTGGAGATGCTTGTGGAAATTGTTGGGGACACAGCTCTTATTTAGTACTTCCTACCATCCTAAAACTGATGGACAAACAAAGGTGCAAATAGAACATTCTCAACGCTTCGTAGAAGTTTGGTGGGTAAAAATCTCAAAGATTGGGATAACAAACTTTCCCATGCTGAATTTGCATACACCAGAGCTCCATCTGATGCAACAGGAAAGTCTCCAATTGAAGTAAATTATGGGGTGAACCCTCTTAATCCCATTGATATGATCCAACTTCCAATTGAGTGCCAAGTGAGTTTTGAAGCTGAACAGTATGCCAAAGAAATGCAAAAGCCCCGTGAGCAAGTGAAGACCAGAATTAAAAGGGTGAATGAATTGTACAAGCAAAAGGCTAACAAGCATTGCTACTCCCTTGAATTCAAGCATGGAGATTTGGTTTGGATTCATTTAAAGAAGGAAAGGTTTCCCTCTAGAAAGAAGAACAAGCTCATGGCTTGTGGATATGGCCCTTTCAAAGAAGTTAAGAATGTTGGAAGTAATCCATACAAGCTTGAATTGCCGAGAGAAACGAATATTTCTGCAACTTTCAATATTGGTGATTTAATTCCATTCTTGCCTGAAAATGAAGATGCTGAGGATTTGAGAGCAAATCCCAAGCAAGTAGAAGAGAATGATGCAGAAGCAAGCATGACTAATCTGATGTTTACAAGAGAAATCAAAAAAAATTCGAGCTCCAACTTTAGCTCTGAATTTTAGGTTAGTCCTCAAGCTGTTTTGGGCCAAGTTTTGCTTAGTTGGCCTCCTTAATGGGTCAACTATGTTGTGAAGTGATTATTTTGGCATCTAAACTCAAATGAAGATTCAGATTTCAAATAAAGAGGGAGCAGAAGGGTTTGGATGAATTTTGAAGACTTTTGGCATTGGAATTCAACAATAGCATTTAGTTTCCTGCATTCAATGCCTTGTAAGTTGTAGCCTATTCAATGTCTAGAAAGTTTTAACCTAGTAAAGTGTAGCCTATTCAATGTGTAGTAAGTTGTGTAATCAGCCTTGGAAGTTGTTGGCTATTAAATGATGATGTATGTCATTTTCAATGGTGTATCTCTTTTTTAAAAGACAGTCCTTATAACTCAATACACCAGTTTTGTTGAATGAAAATTCTGAAGTTGCAAGTTCTTTCAAAACTTGTTGTTAATCCTGTGGGAAGGTTAGTGGTGAGACAAGTGAGTTCTTTATCAATTGGGAGGGTGGCCTGGCCTTTAATCTCAGTTGGGGTGAACTCCATTTTCTGATCTTGAGTGGTGGTATAGCCTTTATCTCAGATCTCTATCCTCCATTCTATTCTTCAATTTTGAACTCCATAAATTCCAGTACCCGTCACACATCACATAAATAGATGGAGATTTACTATCAGTGCTACCCAGATTCGTTGCATTATGAGAGGTATGGTCCCCTACCTCATTATTGTCTCCATATAAGACATGTGCACCATATTTAGAATTTAATATGCCCCCATTTCTAGGAGAAATATTACTTTTCAAAGTAGGAGAACTAGTCAAATTCGCATTAATGGCCTTGAATGCATCAGATTTAGACTTTAATACTCCCTCATAATAAGGAATATTACTTTCCAAAGTAGGAGAGCTCACCATATCCAAATTTAAATTTGAACTAATAGTATTTCTTGCATCAGATTTAGAATTTAAAATGCCTTCATAACTAGGAATATTACTTTCCAACGTAGGAGAACGTACCAAATTAGAAATAAATGTCTTCCTTGCATCAGATTTAGCTAGTTCCGATAGAGAAGGAAATTCCCCATTCCTACAATCAATGCCATCAATTAATGTATTAATGGTGATATTGGAACTTCCAAAAATAGAACTTTCCAAATTTTGACTGCCGACCGCAAGCAGAACAGCTCCGCCACCATCAACCACTTTGAGCCCGTCAGAATGGCCACCCTCCAAAACAACCAGCTCACCTTGATGGCCTTCTAGAATCAAGCACGGTGGAAACAAAGCATATTTCGAGACGTGGAAAAATGGATTTGGGGAGCAGAGATGTAGAAAAATGAGGAAAGGATGGGAGGAGGATGGGAGAAGAGGAGGAGCTAGTAAAATCAAAACTGGTGGTTTAGAGGAGGGGAGGAGGATGGGAGATGAAGAGGAGGAGCAAGTAAACCCAAAAATCGGTGGTGCAGAGGAGGGGAGGGGAGAAGGATAGGAGAATCAACATTTATTATCATTTGGAATTGCCCACGTAATTTCCTCTATTCCTACGTAATTTTAATTGGAATTGCCCAACGGTTACCCAAAACAGCATGTTTGGAACATTTTTCGGTTTCTGGCTGCCCTAGCCTAACTCTAATGGATGAAGGAGGTCATTCTAAGCCTTAAAAAATCGAAATCTTCGTTCCTGAGCAACCGATAGTGCGTCACTATTGTTTTCTCTAGAAAAACTACAAGAATTTACTGTTGGATTCAAAACATAAGCAATGGCACCAGTCTGATTTTTGAGACTCGCCCGGAATTCATGAGAGTTTTGGAGGAATATAAGGACAAATGGAGATCAAACATTGTTTCTATGTGGAGGGGAGGTGTTTACTCTATTCCAACATAATTTCAATTGGAATTGCCCAACGCTTGGCCAAAATAGAAGGTTTGAATCATTTTTCGGTTTTTAGCTGCCCTAACACTCTTTAATGGATGAAGGAGTGCATTCTCGGGCTCAAACGATCGAAATATTCGTTCCCTAGATTCCGATAGTGTGTCACCATCGTTTTCTACCGAAAAACTACATGGTTTTAATCTTGGATTCAAAACACAATCAATTACACATGTCTCTGATTTCTGGGTCTCGCACGGAATTCATGAGAGTTTTGGAGGAATATGAGGACAAATAGAGAGTAAACGTTGTTTCTATGCAGAGTGGAGGTTGTTTCCTCTATTCCCACAAAATTTCAATTGGAATTGCCCAACGGTTGCCCAAAATAGCTGGTATGAAGCATTTTTCGGTTTCTAGCTGCTCTAGCTCACTTTAATGGACGAAGGATGGCATTGTGGGCCTCAAACAATCGAAATCTTCGTTCTTGAGCTTCCGATAGTGCGTCACCATCGATTTCTATGGAAAAACTACAAGAATTTACTCTTAGATTCAAAACACAAGAAATGACACATGTCTCTGATTTCTGGGACTCGCACAGAAATCGTGGGAGTTTTGGAGAAATATGAGGACAAATAGAGAGTAAACATTGTTTCTATACGTAGAGGAGGTTATTTATGCGAACCCCGCCAGGAACGACGTGACCCAACAACGAAGAGGAATCCAAGATCATTATATAATCAGAATTTGGATGGAGACCTCAACCCGTTGTACGACAAAAGCAAGAACCTCGGTTTAGATGATCTCAACCCGTTGCTTATTGCAAACAAGAACCTCGGTTTAAGGAAGACGCCACAAATGGTGGTGGAAATCCGTTTGATAAGTCAATGGTGAACGCCACGGAAAACTCCGATAAGTTTGAATAGTTCTTCAAAGAACCAAAGAGAAATTCTTTCAGAAATTTTACCCACTTCATTTTCCATTTCTTAGATGCATTTTAATTGTCTCAAATTTACAAGGAAAGTTCCTAAAATTTAGGCTAAAATTATGGCTACAAATCAGCACATTAATTGGCTGATCACATGCAATAGAAAAGGAAAGCAATTTCTCGGCATGCAAGCCTTCCAAAAATAGAGAAGGAAAGTAATTTATAGGCAAGCAAGCCTTTCCAAAATAGAAAAGGAAAGTAATTTCTACGCATGTGAGCCTTCCAAATAGAGTATTTGGCATACGAGCCTTCCAAATAGAGTATTGGGCATTCAAACCTTCCAAAAAGATTAATCCATCTGATGTGAAACCAGGAGGTGGCCCGATCTTCACGGCGTAGGTTATTCAAGGAAATCGAAACAAACTTAAAAAGAAGGATATGAGCAAACACTCCAGACTTAGAGAAAGGGAA
This sequence comes from Scilla litardierei, assembly GCA_030789695.1. NCBI lineage: Eukaryota > Viridiplantae > Streptophyta > Magnoliopsida > Asparagales > Asparagaceae > Scilla > Scilla litardierei. The sequence goes on from CM061139.1 coordinate 24,908,236, forward strand.
AAAAAGGAGTGATAAGCTCTAAATAAAGATGGTTCACTGACCTGACAAATGCAAATATCCAACAAACGTTATGAGAAACGCGACCTGCTACTTAGACCAATTGCCCCACCACGAACACAAGTTTAACGAATCCACATAGCAACGCACGTGGGTTGAATCACGAATTGAGGGCTTTTGCGAATTTGGATCACTAATCTTAAAAGGAAGATTGACAATGCAATGTTTTACAAGAGCTAAAGAAGATTGAAACTCACACAATATGAGAAAACACTCAAATTCTGAAATGATAATCTGATCAATTATGCTTGTTACAAATGATTACATGCTCTATTTATAGGTAGAGCTTGAAATCTTAAAAGACTCTCTAATTAAGGACAATTAATGGCTTTTGGCAGCCCATTAGACATCATACTGACCTGGAATAAGTAAAAGTCATAAATGTGATCTAGGGAAGACCAAAAGACAACCTGAAATTATGAACCTAATGTCATGCACGAAAATTACATTTATAATTCATAAGTTTATGCTTCTTAGCTCTAGATCTCCCCAATGAATTCAGATTTAACGGTGGTTGTTGCACTTGACTCTTCAGCTTCCCCCATGAATTCAGATTTATTGGATGCAAATGACTCTTGATCTTCCCCCATGAATTCAGATTTATTGTTGCAAATGGCTCTTGATCTTCCCCATGAATGCATTCAAATTTATGGCCACATGATTCTTGATCTTCCCCCATGAATGCATTAAGATTTATGGCCACACGATTCTTGATCATCCCCCATGAATGTATTCAGTTTATTGGCCTTAAGTTTCTTGGGCTGGATTACCAAAACTAAGGCATTATTGCGAGCACAACTTTCTTGGGGCCAGCAATGCGTTCTACTTGGGCTCTAATTGCATCTTGCATTCTTTTTAGCTTTCCTATTGTCATTAGGACTTCACTCAAAATTAGGTCTTCATTTTGTAAGTTGATGGGTTGGTTCACATCATCCTCCCACTCTTGAAAAGGAGTCATCCTTGACTCTTGAACATCTGCACCAAAATAAGGTGAGAGGCCAGAACCATTAAAAGTAGTACTCACACCATACTCACCTGGTAGTTGAAGTTTGAAAGCATTATCATTGATTCACTCAAGGACTCGATAAGGTCCATCTCCTCTAGGCATGAGTTTGGACTTCCTTTTATCAGGAAACCTTTCTTTCCTAAGATGTAGCCACACCAAATCTCCAGGCTCATAAATCAACGGCTTTCTTCCTTTGTTAGCACGATCTGTATACTTTTGAGTCATTCTTTCGATATTCTGATGTGCCTTTTCATGGATCTGTTTGACAAATTCAGCATGCTTCTTTCCATCCATACTAGCTCTTTCCTGCAAATGTAGAGGAAACAAGTCAATATGTGCAATAACCCATAAACAATTTCAAAGGGTGAGAACTTAGTAGTGGAATGAACAACCATATTATACGCAAACTCCACATGTGGCAGACACTCCTCCCAGTTTTTTCGATAAGGCAAGTATTAACACCAAAAACACCAATATACACAAGCACAAGGGCATACCCTTGAAAATAAAGTTAGGGAAAAACCCCTAACAATAATAGAAACCTAGACAGCTGGTACAAATATTATCGGTGCCTTACAGTAAAACACAACTGCAAAAACCCAAAACTAATCAAAAACACTATAAGAAAATCCCCAGGAGCATTGGAGCCCTTTATTCTCTATGGAAGCAGCCACCCTTTGTAAGGAATCAACACGAGTACATACTGAGAATTTGACATACTCAACCAGCTGGGACATGCATCTAGTGGCTCATCATGCAAGCGAGAATTATGCTCCATCCAATTAGCATAAACTGTTGTTGCTAGCATAAAACGCACAATTATACCACGAAGAGATGTGTGACTAAATCCTCCTATCCAAGAAATAGTCTCAGACTATGAACGTGGTTCCCAAGGAAGGTCACATTTGACATGCAAGGAACGCCATATGTACTCGGTGAAGGAACAATTAAAGAATAGATGCTCCACATCTTCATACCCTGCACCACACAAAACACAACGAGCCTCAGAAATGCATCCATACCTATGTAGCTTATCCCGAGTAGTAAGAACATCCCGAATAGCTAACCATAGAATAAAAGCATGCCTATGAATCCTCTGCTTATGCCAAACCACCTGCCACCAGTCAACCAAGGGAGATCGCGGCCTCAAAAGTTTATAAGCACTGCGAATAGAAAACATTCCTACAGAATCTAGCCACACCAATTCATCAGTACGGTTTGAATCCGGTTTAAAATGAACATGTGTATCAACCATATCAAATCCGGAGATTGTGCAGAAGGCCAACACCATTCCTTACCATTCACAAGGGCATCCACAGTAGCAGTAAGTAGCATTATGACCCAATCCAGAATCATAAATAATACGATATCCTAAAGTTTCCACAAGAGGGCCAAGAGGATGCCAATTATCAAACCATAATGAAATACTACGGCCATCAACGACACGAAACCTCATATGTGTGTGAACAAATTGACGGAGACTTAGAATCTTTCTCCAACTCCAAGAGAAATCAACTGGGCATGTCACCTCCCATATACTCCGTCCCCTCAAAAGATAGGAATAAACCCAAGAGCACCACAGAGAGTTAAGAGGACGAGAACACAATAACCAAAGACTCTTCAAGATCTGCTTGATGATTCTTTAACAAAGAGGATAGAGTCCTATTCACTACTTCAGTTTGTCCATCGGTTTGTGGATGGCGAGTAGTAAAAAACAATAATTTTGTCCCAAGCTTGCCCCACAAAGTCTTCCAGAAATAGCTTAAGAATTTGGCATCTCGATCTGACACAATGGTTCTTGGCATTCCATGCAGCCTCACAACTTCCCTGAAGAACAAATTAGCAATGGTACGCATCATCAAATTTATGGCATGCAATAAAGTGTATCTTTTTAGAAAATCTGTCCACCACAACAAAAATAAACTCGCGTCCTCCTTTGGACCCAGGTAATCCTACAACAAAGTCCTCTGAGACATCTTTCCTGGGGGGGTACTAGGAATAGTTAAGGGGGTGTATAATCCATGTGGATTTACTTAGATTTTGCCTTATGACATACAATGCATCTTCACACAAATTTCTCAACATCTCTATGCATTTTAGGCCAATAAAAATGTTCATTCAGAATGCCAAAAGTTTTAGTAATGCCAAAATGTCCCTTGAGACCACCAGAATGTGATTCTATTATTAATACACGCAATAAGCAATTCGGAATTCAAAGTTTATCAATTCGAAATAAGAAGCCATCATGTAAATAAAATTTTTCCCAACCTATACCTGATTTGCAGTGACTAAAAGCTTCTCCAAAATCAACATCATCAGCATACAATTCTTTAATAAGCTCAAAACCAAGAATCTTAGCATCTAACATGGAAAGAAGAACATACCTATGTGATAAAGCATCAGCAACAACATTTTCTTTACATTTCTTGTTCTTAATCACATATGGAAATGATTCAATGAATTCAATCCACTTAGCATGCCCCCTATTCAGTTTTCTTTGACTCTTATGCTTTAATGCCACATGATCTGAATGAATGACAAACTCCTTAGGCCAAAAGTAGTGTTGCCAAGTTTATAACACTCTAACTAATGCATATAATTCTTTATCATATGTAGGATAGTTAAGAGTGGGGCCACTTAGCTTTTCACTGAAATATGCAATGGGTTTACCTTATTGTATGAGAACTCCTATGCCAATCCCACAAGCATCACATTCAATTTCAAAAGTCTTACCAAAATCAGGAAGTGCCAGTAAATGTGCTTGAGTTAGCTTCTCTTTAAGGATTTGGAAAGCTTTCTCTTGAGCTTCTTCCCATTTGAATTAGATATCCTTCTTGGTCAATTCATTCAATGGTGCTACTAGTGTACTAAAATCCTTCACAAACCTTCTGTAAAAGCTCTTTTTATTAAATAATATGATTTTTGGGCCTAATTTTGTCTTCTCTTATTTTTTTGTTGAATATGGCGATCTCCCGGTTCTAACAGATCTTTTTACTGATTTTTCTTATCTCCGGGTAATATTCTACATTTTCTGTAAGACATGGATCTTTATACTAAATGATTATAGCTTGTCTTCTCTTATTTTTTTTGTTGAAGATGACGATCTCCCAGTTCCAACAGACATTTTGCGCATTTTTCTCAAATCTGGGCTATTTTCTATATTTTCTAAAAGAAATAAATATTTATTAATCTTATGAATTTTATAGCCTAATTTTGTCTTCTTATATTTTTCAGTTGAAAATGGGGATCTCCCGATTCAAACAGACATATTTAGGAATTTTTCTGAGCTCGGGGCTATTTTCTACATTTTGTTGGAGACATGTATCTTTTTATTAAATGATATGATTATTATATCCTAAGTTTGTATTTTCTTATTTTTTCAGTTGAAGATGGCGATCTCCCTGTTCCAATAGAATTTTTTGGATATTTTTATTAAACGATATGATTTTCGTATATTAAGTTAGGCTTCTCTTATTTTTCAGATGAAAATGGCGATCTCCCGGTTCCAACGGACATTTTGGCTGATTTTTCTGACCGCGATACTATTTTCTGCATTTTTTGAAAGACATGGATCTATTTATTAAATGATGTGATTTTTTTGCATAATTTTGCATTCTTTTATTTTTTTCAGTTGAAGATAGTGATCTTCCAGTTCCAACGGACATTTTTGCGGATTTTTCTGAACTCCAGGCTATTTTCTACGCTTGATTAATGATATGGATCTCTTTATTAAATGACATGATTTTTATAGCCTAAGTTTGTCTTCTCAGATTTTTCAGTTGACAATGGCGAGCTCCATGTTCCAACGGATATTTTTTCGGATTTTCTTGGCTTTGGGCTTTTTTCTACATATTCTTGAAGATATGAATCTTTTTATTAAATGATATGATTTGTTGGCCTAATTTTGTCTTCTCTTTTTTCAGTTGAATATTGCAATCTCCGGTTCCAACTAACGTGTATGTGGATTTTTTTGATCTCGGTGCTATTTTCTACATTTTATGGCAGATATATATCTTCTTATTAAATGATATGATTTTTTTGCCTAATTTTGTCTTCTTTTATTGTTTAGTTGAAGATGACGATCTCCTGGTTCTAACGGACATTTTTTCAGATTTTTCTGGGCTCCTACCTATTTTCTACATTTTCTGTATGATATGACTCTTTATTAAATGATATGATTTATATAACCTAATTTTGTCTTCTCTTATTATTTAGTTGAAAATGGCGATCCCCCGGTTCTAACGGACATGTTTGCCAATTGTTTTGAGCTCGGGGCTATGTTTCTACATTTTTGGGAAGTTATAGATCTTTTTATTAAATGATGTGAATTTTTGACTTGATTTTTTCTTCTCTTATTTTTCCAATTGAAGATGGCGATCACCCGGTTCCAACGAATATTTTTGCGGATTTTTCTGAGCTCATTGCTATTTTCTACTTTTTCGAAAAGTTATGTATTTTTTATTAAATGATATGATTTTAATAGCTGAATTTTGTCTTCTCTTATTTTTAAGTTGAAGATGCTGATCTCACGATTCCAATGGACATTTTTGCGTATTTTTGGTGCTCGATGCTATTTTGTACATTTTATGGAAGGTATAGATCTTCTTATTAAATAATATGATTTTTATAGCCTACGTTTGTCTTCTCTTATGTTTTCAGTTGAAGATGGAGATCTCCGGTTCCAACTGACATTTTTGCAGATTTTTCTTAACTTCAGCCTATTTTTCTACATTTTCTAAAAGATATGTATATTTTATGAAATGATATGATTTTTTGGCCAATTTTGTCTTCTATTTTTTTTACTTTGAAGATGGCAATCTCCCGGTTCCAATGGACATTTTTGCGGATTTATTTTGAGCTACGAGATATTTTATATATTTTTTTGTATAATATGAATCTTTATATTAAATGATATGATTGTTATAAAATAATTTTGTCATTTCTTATTTTTCAGTTGAAGATGGCGATCTCCCGGTTTGAAGAGACATTTTTGTGGATTTTTTTGAGCTCGAGGCTATTTTTCAACATTTTCGAGAAGTTGTGGATCTTTTTATTAAATGATATGATTTTAGCCTAATTTGTCTTCTTTTAATTTTTTTCAGTTGAAGATAGCGATCTCCCGTTTCTAACGGACAGTTTGTGTATAATTATAACCTCGGGACTATTTTCAAAATTTCCTGGAAGATATATATCTTTTTATCAAATAATATGATTTTGACCTAATTTTGTCTTCTCTTATTTTTCAGTTGAAGATGGCGTTCTCCATGTTCCAACGGACATTTTTATAGATTTTTATAAGCTCGGTGCTATTTTCTACATTCTTATAAATTATATGATTTTTATAGACTATGGTTGTCTTCTCTTGTTTTTTAGTTGAAGATGGCGATCTCCCGGTTCCAATGGACCTTTTTTGCAGATTTTTCTTAACATTAGACTGTTTTTCTACATTTTCTGGACGATATGGATTTTTTATGAAATGATATGATTTTTGGCCTAATTTTGTCTTCCCTCTTTTTCAGATGAAGATAACGATTTCCTAGTTCCAACGAATATTTTTGATTTTCCTGAGCTCCGGGATATTTTCTACATTTTCTGTAAGATATAAATCTTTATATTAAATGATATGATTTTTATAACCTAATTTTGTCTTCTCTTATTTTTGCAGTTAAAGATGGCCATCTCCCGATTCCAACGAACATTTTTACGGATTTTTTTGAGCTTGGTGCAATTTTCTACATTTTATATAAGATATAGAACTTTTTATTAAATGATATTATTTTTATAGCCTACCTTTGTCTTCTCTTATTTTTTAAGTTGAAGATGGCGATCTCTCGGTAACAGCAAAATTTTTTGCGAATTTTTCTGAGATCCAGGCTATTTTCTACATATTCTGGAAGATATATCTTTATATAAATGATATGACTTTTAAGGTTTAATTTTGTCTTCTCTTATTTTTCAGTTGAAATGCCAATATTTCGGTTCCAACAGACATTTTTGGGTATTATTCTGACTCGGGGCTATTTTCTAAATTTTCTGAAATATATGTATCTTTTTATAAATGATATAATTTTGTCTGCTCTTATTTTTCAATTGAAGATGGTGATCTCTCGGTTCCAACGGACATTTTTACGGATTTTTATAAGCTAGGTGCTATTTTCTATATTTTATTAAAGATGAGGATTTTTTAATTAAATGATATGATTTTTATAGCCTACATGTGTCTTCTCTTATTCTTTTTCAGTTGAAGATGGTGATCTACCTGTTTCAACAGACGTTTTTGCGGAATTTTCTTAGCTTGGGACTATTTTCTACCCTTTGGAAGATATGGAAATTTTTATTAAATGAAATGATTTTTTGGCCCAAATTTGTCTTCTCTTTTTTCAGTTAATGATGGCAATCTCTCGGTTCCAATTTACATTTGTGCAGATTTTTTTGAGCTCAGGGCTATTTTCTACATTTTATATAATATATGGATCTTTTTATTAAATGATATGATTTTTATAGCCTAATTTTGTCTTCGCTTATTTTCCAGTTGAAGATGGCGATCGCCTGGTTTCAATGGATATTTTTGCGGATTATTCTAAACTCAGGGTCTATAGTTCTACATTTTCAGGAAGTTATGGATCTTTTATTATATGATATTGTTTTTTGGACAAATTTTGTCTTCTCTTATTTTTCAGCTGAAGATGTCGATCTCACGGTTCCAACGTACATGTTTTGCATATTATTCTGACCTCGGGGCTATTTTCTAAATTTCTTGGAAGATATGGATCTTTTTATTACATGATTTGAGTTTTGGCCAAATTTTGGCTTCTCTTATTTTTCAGTTGAAGATGGCAATCTCCCGGTTCCGACTGATATTTTTGCGGATTTTTCTGAGCTCGGCGCTATTTTCTACATTTTATGGAAGACATTTTTACTTAATGAGATAATTTTTATAGCCTATATTTTATTCTCTTATTTTTTAGGTGAAGGATGTGATCTACCGGTTCCAACGGACATTTTTGCGGACCTTTCTTAGCTTGGGACTATTTTTCTATATTTTCTGCAAGAATGTATTTTTTAATGAAATGATATGATTTTTTGGCCTAATTTTGTCTCCTCTTTTTTACATGTTGAAGATGGCAATCTCCCGGTTCCAACAAATATTTTTGTAGATTATTCTGACCTCGGGGCTATTTTCTACATTTTCTGGAAGATATGCATCTTTTTATTAAATAATATGCTTTTTGGCCTAATTTTGTCTTCTCTTATTTTTCTGTTGAAGATGGCGATCTACCGATTCCAACGGACATATTTGCGGATTTTTGGCAGCTCGGTGCTATTTTCTACATTTTATGTAAGATATGGATCTTTTTATTAAATGATATAATTTTTATATCATACGTTATCTTCTGTTATCTTTTCAGTTGAATATGGCGATCTACTTGTTTCAACAGACGTTTTTACGGATTTTTCCTACCATGGGGCTATTTTTTACATTTTATGGAAGATATGGATCATTTATTAAATATATGATTTTTTGGCCTACTTTTGTCTTCTCTTATTATTTTTTTGTTTAAGATGGAATTCTCCCGGTTCCAACGGACATTTTTGCGGATTTTTTTGACATAGAGGCTATTTTCCAAATTTTTTGGAAGATATGTATCTTTTTAATAAATAATAAGATTTTGGCCTAATTTTGTCTTCTCATATTTTTCAGATGAAAATGGCAATCTCCCGATTCCAACTGACATTTTTGCAGGTTTTCTAAGTTCAGGGGAATTTTTCTACATTTTATGGAAGATATTGATCGTTTATTAAATGATATGACTTCTTGGCCTAATTTTGTCTTCTCTTGTTTTTAAGTTGAAGATGGTGTTCTCTCGGTTCCAACGAATTTTTTTGCGGAATTTTTTGACCTAGAAGCTATTTTCTACATTTTCTGGAAGATATGGATCTTTTATTATATAATTTGGTTTTTAAGCTTATCTTTTCTTCTTTTTTTAGATTAAGATGGTGATCTCCTGGTTCCAACGGATATTTTTGCGGTTTTTTCTGAGCTCCCGGCTATTTTCTAAATTTTTGTAAGATATTTTTATTTAAATTAAAAGATATGATTTTAGAGCATAATTTTGTCTTCTCTTATTTTTCAATAGAAGATGGTGATCTCTCGGTTCAAACAGACATTTTTGTAGATTTTACTTAACTCGAAGCTATTTTCTGTGTTTTCTAGAAGATATGCATCTATTAGTTAAATATTATGATTTGTGCCTAATTTTGTCTTCTCTTATTTTTTCAGTTGAAGATATCAATCTCTATGTTCCAACAGACATTTTGACGAATGTTTCTGAGCTCGGGGCTATTTTCTGTATTTTAAGGAAGATATGGATCATTTTATTAAATGGTAACATTTTGGCCTTATTTTATCTTCTCTTATTTTTTTAGTTGAAGATTACGATCTCCCTGTTCCAACGGGTAATTTTAGGGATTTTTCTGTGCTCGGTGCTATTTTCTATATTTTATTGTAGATATGACTCATTTTATTGCAGTTGACGATGGCGATATCCCGGTTTTAACGGAAATTATTGCGGATTTTTTTGAGCTCAAGTCTATTTCCAACATTTTCGGGAAGTTTTGGATCTTTTTATTAAATGATTGAATTTAGCCTAATTTTGTCTTCCCTTATTTTTTGCAGTTGAAGATGGCGATTTTCCGGTTTCAACGGATATTTTTACGGATTTTTCTGAGCTCGAGTCTATTTCCAACATTTTCAGGAAGTTATGGATCTTTTTATTAAATGATATGATTTTTGGCCTAAATTTGTCTTCTCCTATTTTTCAGTTGAAGATGGATCTCCCGGTTCCTACGGACATCTTTGTGGATTATTCTGTCCTTAGGCTAATTTCTAAATTTTCTTGAAGATATGGATATTTTTATTAATGATATGATTTTTGGCCTAATTATGGCTACTCTTATTTCTCAATTAAAGATGGCTATTTTCCGGTTCCAACGAAAAATTTTGCGGATTTAGCTCGGTGCTATTTTCTACATTTTACGGAAGATATGAATTTTTTAATTTACCGATATGATTTTTATATCCTACGATTTTCTTCTTTTATTTTTCAGTTGAAGATGGTGATCTCCTGTTTCCAACGGACAATTTTACGGATTTTTCTTAGCTCGGTTCTATTTTATACAGTTAATTGAGGATATGAATCTTTTAAACAAATAATGATTTTTATAGCCTAAGTTTATCTTCTTTTATTTTTTAGTTGAAAATGGCTGATGTGACCCATTCCATCAACTTACAAAATGAAAACCTAATTGTAAGTGAAGGCCCAATAACAAAAGGAATGCTAAAAAGAATGCAAAATGCAATTGGAGCCCAAGTAGAACCATTGTTGGCCCAAGAAAGTTGTGCTCACAAAGAATCATTAGTCTTGCTAATCCAAGCCCAAGAAATTAAGGCCATAATTTTGATTGCATTCATGGGGGAAGATCAAGAGTCATGTGACCATAAATCTGAATGCATTCATGGGGGGAAAATCAAGAGTCATGTTCAACAATAAATCAGAATTCAAGGGGGGAAGATCAAGAGTCATTTGCTCCCAATAAATCTGAATTCATGGGGGAAGTTAAAGAGTCAAGTGCATCAACCACCATTAAATCTGAATTCATAGGGAAGCTAAATCTGAATTCATTGGGAAGCTGAAGAGTCATTGCAATAACCACCTTTAAATCTGAATTCAATGGGGAGATCTAGAGCCAAGAAGCATAAACTTATGAATTATAAATGTAATTTTCGTGCATGGCATTAGGCCCATAATTTCATGTTGTCTTTTGGTCTTCCCTAGGTCACGTTTATGTCTTTTACTTATTCCAGGTCATTAAGATGACTAATGGGCTTCCAAAAATTCATTAGTTGTCATTAATTAAAGAGTCTTTTAAGCTTCCAACCTCTACCTATAAATAGAGCATGTAATCCTTTTGTAACAAGCATGAATCAATCAGATTATCAATTCAGAATTGAGTGTCCTTCACAAATTATGAGAGTTTTTATATCTTCTTTAGCTCTTGTGAAACATTGCCTTGTCAATCTTGCTTTTAAGATTGGAGATCCAAATTCACAAAATCCCCCAATTCGTGCTTCAACCCAAGTGTGTTGTTGTGTGGATTGGTTAAACTCTTGTTCGTGGTTGCGCAAGTGGTCTAAGTAGCAGGTCGCTTTTCTATATAACGTTGGTTAGCTATTTGCATTTGTCAGGCCAGTGAACCATCTTTGTTTAGAGCTTATCACTCCCTTTTTCCTTTCTCCAAGTTTGGAGTGTGCTTATATCCTTCTTATTAAGTGATATAATTTTTATATTGTAATTTTGTCTTCTCTTATTTTTCAGTGGAAGATGGCGATCTTCCGGTTTGAACTGAAATTTTTGCGGATCTTTCTGAGATCTGGTCTATTTTCTACATTTTCTAAAAGATATGGATCATTTTATTAAATGATATGATTTTTTGGCCTTATTTTATCTTCTCTTATTTTTCTGTTGAAGATGGCAATCTCCCGGTTTCAACGGACATTTTTGCGGATTTTTCTGAGCTGGGTGCTATTTTCTATATTTTATGGAAATATGAATCTTTTATTAAATGATATGATTTTATAGCCTAAGTTTGTCTTCTCTTATTTTTCAGTTGAAGATGGCGATCTCTTGTTTCCAACAGAAATTTTTACAGATTTTTCTGAACTCCAGGCTATTTTCTACAATTACTGTAAGATATGACTCTTTATATTAAATGATATGATTTTTATGGCCTAATTTTGTCTTCTCTTATTTTTTTCGTTAAAGATGGCAAACTCCCGGTTCCAACCGACATTTTAGATTTTTATTAGCTACGGTATATTTCCTTCAATTTCTATAAGATATGAATATTTATATTAAATGATATGATTTTTATAGCCTAATTTTATCTTCTCTTATTTTTTCCATTGAATATGGTGATCTCCCAGTTCCAATAGACATTTTTGAGTATTTTTCTGAGATCTCGGCTATGTTCTGCATTTTCTAAAAAAATATGGATCATTTTATTAAATGATATATATTTTTGCCTAATTCTGCCTTCTCTTATTTATCTGTTAAAGATGGCGATCTACCAGTTCTAACGGACATTTTTGCGTATAAGCTTGGATCTATTTTCTACATTTTACTGAAGATATGGATGTTTTTATTAAATAGTATAATTTTGTAGTGTAATTTTGTCTTCTCTTGTTATTCTGTTAAGTATGGTGATCTACCGGTTCCAACGGATATTTTTTGCGGATTTTCCTGAACTCGGGGCGATTTTTCTACATTTTCCGTAAAGATGATATGATTTTTGGCCTAATTTTGTCTTTAATTACTTTTTCATTGAAGATGGCGATCTCTTGTTCTAACAAACATTTTTACGGCATTTCATAAGCTCCGGGCTGTTTTCTACGTTTTGTATGATAAGAATCTTTTTATTAAATGATATGATTTTTATAGCATAAGTTTGTCTTTCCTTATTTTTCAATTGAAGATGGTGATCTCCAGGCTTCAAAGGATATTTTGCTGATTTCTCTCATCTCGGGGCTATTTTCTACATTTTCTGGAAGATATGTTTCTTTTTATTAAATGATATGATTTTTGGCCTAATTTTGCCGTCTCATATTTTTCAGATGAAGATGGCGATCTCTGGGTTCCAAAGGACATTTTTACGGATTTTTGTGATCTACAGGCTATTTTCTATATTTTCTGAAGATATGTATCTTTAAATTAAATGATACGATTTTTATAACCTAATTTTGTCTTCCCTTATTTTTCAGTTGAAGATGGATATCTCCCGGTTACAATGGACATTGTTTGCTGATTTTTCTGAGCTTAATGTTATTTTATTTATTTTATTGAATATATGGATATTTTTATCAAATGATATTCTTTTTGTAGTCTAATTTTGTCTTCTCTTATTTTTCAGTTGAAGATGATGATCTTTCGGGACATTATTGCGGATTTTTTTGAGCACAGAGCTATTTTTCTATATTTTCTCGAAGAAATGGATCTTTTTATTTAATGATATGATTTTTGTCCTAATTTTGTCTTCTCTTATTTTTTTTCGTTGAAGATGGCAATCTCCCGGTTTCGACGGACATTTTTACGGGATTTTTCCGAGCTCTGCGATTTTTTATACATTTTCTGTAATATATGAATCTTTATATTAAATCTTATTTTTAGCCTAATTTTGTCTTCTTTTATTTTTCAGTTGAAGATGGCGATTCAACTGAAATAAGAGAAGACAGAATTCGGAACCTGGAAATCGCCATGTTCAACTTTAAAATTGTCCCTGATAACCAAGATATCGACATCTTCAACTGAAAAGATTTTTAAATATCATTTTCTTAGCTTCGTACTATTTTCTACATTTTATGAAAGATATGAATCTTTTTATTAATTGATATGATTTTTATAGCCTAAATTTGTCTTTTCTTATTTCCAGTTGGAGTTGGCACTCTTTTTTATTAAATGATATGATTTTTGGCCTAATTTTGTCTACTCTTATATTCTAGTTGAAGATGGCGATCTCCCGGTTCCGACGGATATTTTTGCGGATTTTTCTGAGCTCCAGGCTATTTTCTAATTTTTTTTGGAAGATATGGATTTTTATATTAAATGATATAATTTTTATAGCCTAATTTTGTCGTCCCTTATTTTTCAGTTGAAGCTGGCAATTTTTCGGTTCCAACGGATATTTTTGCGGTTTTTCTGAGATCGGTGCTATTTTTCTACATTTTCAGGAAGTTATAGTTCTTTATATTAAATGATATGATTTTTAGGCCTAATTTTGTCTTTTCTTATATTTTTTCATTGAAGATGGCGATCTCCCGGTTCCAACGGACATTTTTTGCAGATTTTTCTAAGCTCCGGGATATTTCATAAATTAACTATAAGATGTGAATCTTTATCTTAAATGATATGATTTTAGAGCCTAATTTTGTCTTTTCTGATTTTTCAGTTGAAGATGTCGATCTCCTGGTTCTAACGGCCATTTTTGCGGATTTTTCTAAACTTGGAACTATTTTCTATATTTTATTGAAGATATGAAACTTTTTATTAATGATATGATTTTTTGCCTAATTTTTCTTTCTCTTTTTTTAGTTGATGATGGCGTCTTTTGTATTAAATGATATGATTTTTGGCATTATTTTGTATTGTAACGACTGGTTTTCATGTATTTGGATTAGCTATATTATATTATATGTTTTGGCGGATTTTCTCCTTATGCGTGGTTTTCATCTCCATAGCTTTCATTTTCGATCGTTTCGTCGTGTTTTCCTAGCTTCTTCCATTGATCGTCGATTTCGAAGTAAGTCATTCGTGACGGGCTTCATATCGGTCATATCTTATTGTTAGATCAAGCCTAGGAGTCTTAGGAATCGATCCCGGAGCTTCGCGCTCCATTTCGGAACTTTTGGTGCACGTTTGCCGGTGTAAGAAGGGTCACCGACCGACTAGATGACGATCCAGTCGGTCGGAAAACCTTCTTGAACCGACTAGTTGGCTTTCTAAATTTCTCAGGAGTTACTGTTTATCGTTAGTCGGTCTAAGAACGTTGGTTGACCGACTAGGTTGCAAACTAGTCGGTCAGCAATGCTTCTTTAACCGACTAACTCATTAACTATTTTTGGTACCAATTACTGTTCCTTTTTAGTCGGTCTAAGTTCATCTTTCGACCGACTAGATGTCAAACTAGTCGGTCAGTAGTTGTTCCTTGACTGACTAAATCTAAATCCTATTTTTGTACAGGAGTTACTGTTTGGACTTAGTCGGTCTACGTTGGTCAACCGACCGACTAGTTTCCAAACTAGTCGGTCAGTGGTTGCTCTTTGACCGACTAATCAGTGTCGAAACCCTAATTTCTGGGCAGCCGCCAGCACTTCCTATTTAAACCCCTCCCAAACGTTTTCTTCTTCTTCCTCTTCAACTCTAAACCTAATTTCTCCCCCATTGAGCCCCCTACTACCTCAAACCCTTATTCCTTCATCCCAAGCCCAAAATCCATCATCCAAACCCTCACTTAACACATTCTACATCTCATCTTCCTCAAACTTTCATCAAATCCCTCAAAATCCCCCAAAACCCCATTTCTCCAGATTTTCCCCATCTATTCCAGATCTGAACCCTAGGTTCCTCGGAGCGTTTCTTCCGTTGCCGTGCTTGCTCGGCATCATTCTTCCGCCTCCGATACGGTAATAATCGATCTCTTCATGTTTTCATAACCCGTTGTGTTTTTGTGAAACCCTAATGAAATGAATGTTGTTTTGATGATTGTTTCTCCATAACAGCGACTTCCCCGTAGATTAGCGTCCGTGAGACGAACCCTCGTTGATCGTTATCCTCAGTGCTAGGCAAGTGAAACTTGCCACTTAGGGTTTGGGCCATGTCTTAGGCCATTTGCTTGTTGTAGGCGTAAAAGAGACTAGGCGACGAAATGATACTCGCCTAGGCGCAATTTCCGGAACTAGCTTGACAACGAAGCTAGGACCGCCGTTTATCATGTTGCATAACTACCATGTCATGTTTAATTTTGATTAACGGTACGCGAATAAATGGTCATCCATGCTATCCATGTTGTATGTCGCATTCGTAGCACACGCTACAATACTTGTGTTTCCTGGCCCGTGTTCCAGAAGCGGGCTACGTGAGCTGGTTGATAGCCAATGCCCGACCTACTTGTTTACCGGCTAGGCACCTGCGTTGCAGGCATAATCCTACGCCATACATGTTAAATACACTTCCTGGCTCGTGTTCCAGAAGCGAGCATTCCGTGTTCGAGGTAATTCCCTGGCTCGATACACGTGGAGGGGTAGAGAGAAACTGTTACTTGAGCTTAGGAGTTGGCCCGATCAGCCACTCTAGCCAACAGGCGGAATCTCTGTGCACAACTTGTTTACTTGACTGTTCACTTGACGTGAACCACTTGACTTGTACTTGTCCGTGTTTTACTGGTTATCCGTGACATACTTGCTACTTGTACTTCCCTTTACTTGTCACTTCCATACTATACTTGCCATGCCATGCATCATACTATAACTGCTAGGTTGCTAGTTTACCTTACCTTCAGTTTCCTTGCCCAAGTCTTTTAGACTTGCTGACATGTGCCCCTTTACTCTTTTGGGTGACACATGTTAGATCCCGAGCCTGGGTCCGTTGTTGAGGACGAGGTGTTTGCGGACGCCGTGCCCGAGTCTGTGTTTGGCGAGGAGTACGTGGACACTGGGGACCAGTCCTAGTGTCTTCGTCGAGCTTTCCCCTTTTGTTTTAGTCTGCTGTTTTGTTGTCGGTGCGTAGCACCTATACTCTGTTTACGTTGTTCCCTTTACTTCACGCTTATTTAATTCTATAGCTCTTACTTTTCAATATTTGCATGTGATGTTGTTTACTTTCCCTGCATGTTAATTCAGTATACCTTATTTACAGTACTTGTTCCTTATGCGTAAATAGTAGACATGTTCACAGTTAAGTAACCAGGCCCTAGTTAGGAATAACAGTTCTAAAACTAGACCCTACCTAGCCATGTTAGGATTTCCTACTGGGTCATGCAATGACGTGTCCCATTTACTTTTTACAGGTTTCATAGCAGTATATCAAGATTAGGCCTGGCTCAAGAGTTAGCTTTCAGTGCGTGGTAGAGATGGAATCCTCAGAGGGCAGCCTCTTCAGTTGGTTCTCAGTGTAGTCTAGGGAGTGAGTTGTACTGGTGTGGACCTATATGACTTTTGCGGATTTTTATGGGATTTCTTCTGTTTTTCACTTTTGTATTTGAGGATGCGATTATGTAAATAAGAGGTACCATTGTTTTAATAATAAAGAACTTTAGACTTGTATATGACTGTCTCTTATTTTCTGTGTTGGAGCATTACTTATACTTCCTAGCATGTGCGCAGTGACCTGCATAATTCTTCTTTAAGACTCCCTTCTTTCTCTTTCATTTTAACACTCGCTGCTTTAGGATTACTTGGGACGGATTCGTACTTCCCTAGTATCCTGGGGAGTATTTGGGGAAAAAGCTTGGGGATTGATATGGTCTTCAAGGAGAAGAAGGGCCAAATAAATTAAGATAGAGATATTTGAGTTAGGAGTTCTAACTTCCTATTAAGGATGTAGTTTTATGACCATGGTTATAGAGTTTCATCACCTATTTAATTTTAAGTTGGAATTTAATGTAGAATTGTAGTTTAAGCCCCATGCTAGTAAAGTGCCATGTTATGTTAAGATGTAATGTTTTATTTAGTGAAAGTATGCATAGTTTGCCAAAATATACCATGTAAACTCCCATGTTATTGTAGACCATGTTGCCAATATGCTTCCTTTATTAGCTTTAAAATCATTATAATGTCAAATTATTAGGATGGCAAAGGGAGTATGACTAGTAGCATCATGTTACTCAATCAATATGCTATAATAGCTATGTTAATGATATGCTGTAAAATTTTTAGTTCTGTCCTGTAGATTCAAAAATTCTTATCTGCTAGTGTAGATCTCCAAATGGGATGATTCAAGATGTCATGGAAAGGTCATGAAGTTAACTATAACTCTTTATAGGAAGCGGGGCCTAGTTTTGACTGTAGGAAGGTGTAAACAGACGACTTTACCATGGTATCAGTTTTAGATAGATTCTACTACATTGTGGGAAACTTTTCGTAACTATCTCTACAGATCCCTATATGACACAATTTTAGATAATCTGAAAATAAAACTTTCGCATCTACAACTTTTATGTTCAGCACTAAACCATATTATGGCTTAGATAGCTGTTTTTGATTGAGATATCAGAGTCTAGATTCAAAATAAAATTCTGTAGTTGTCATATAAATATCTTGCTAAAGTTTGTGAAAATTATGGTGCTAAGAATGGTTATATTCATGCTTATGGATGTAATGTTGTTATCCATGTAGTAAATTATGTTATGAGAATACTTCATGCTTATGGATGTAATGTTATGCTTGTACTATGGTCACACAAATGCCATGTTATGCTCATTAGTCTCATATTTGTATACTTTATGACAAGATGCTTCCATACCATTATGTGTTTCATGTTAAGAATGATGGAGTTATATGTTAATTGGAAACATAAGATGTTACAGTGTAAGTGAAATTTGTCATAAAACGAATGGTAGCTTAACAGAATTTACACCACATAGACCAAGGTGCCATATGGACCAGCGTGCCACAGGAATGCCGAAGGCCATCTCCTGAATCCATGGGGCCACCTCTTGAATCAATGTGTGGTATGATAGATGACATGGACCTATGTGCTACATTGACCGTCGTGCCACGTAAATGCCTAGGGCCACATCCTAAATCCATGGGAGCCACCTCTAGAATCCATGAGTCACATTGTAGACACACTGGCATAGATAGGATCCCTTTGTGTCGCATTTATATTCATAACCATTCATATGCATCAAGTGCATATTTATGTGTGTCTGCATTTACTTCACACTTATTTAATTCTATAGCTCTTACTTTTCAATATTTGCATGTGATGTTGTTTACTTTCACTGCATGTTAATTCAGTAGACCTTATTTACAGTACTTGTTCCTTGTGCGTAAATAGTAGACCTGTTTACAATAAGTAACCAGACCCAAGTTAGGAATAACAGTTCTAAAACTAGACCCTACCTAGCAATGTTAGGATTTCCTACTATGTCATGCACTGACGTGTCCCGTTTACTTTTTACAGGTTTCAGAGCAGTACATCCAGATCAGGCCTGGCTCAGGAGTTAGCATTCAGTTCGTGGTAGAGATGGAATCCTCAGAGGACATCCTCTTCAGTTGGTTCTCAGTGTAGTCTAGGGAGTGAGTTGTACTGGTGTGGACCTTTATGTCTTTTGGGGATTTTTATGGGATTTCTTCTGTTTTTCACTTTGGTATTTGAGGATGCGATTATGTAAATAAGAGGGACTATTGTTTTAATAATAAAGAACGTTAGACTTGTATATGACTATCTCTTATTTTGTGTTGGAGCATTATTTGTACTTCCTAGCAAGTGCGCAGTGACCTGCATAATTCTTCTTGTAGACTCCATTCGTTTACTTTCATTTTAACACTCGCTGCTCTAGGATTACTTGGGACAGATTCGTACTTCCCGAGTATACTGGTGAGTATTTGGGGAGAAAGCTTGGGGATTGATAGGGTCTTCAAGGAGAAGAAGGGCGAAATAAATTAAGATGGAGATATTTGAGTTAGGAGTTCTAACTTCCTAGTTAGGATGTAGTTTTTAGGACTGTGGTTATGGAGTTTCATCACCTATTTTATTTTAAGTTGGAATTTAATGTAGAATTGTAGTTTAAGCCCCATGCTAGTAAAGTGCCATATTATGTTAAGATGTAATGTTTTATTTAGTGGAAGTATGCATAGTTTGCCAAAATATACCATGTAACATCCTTTGTTAGTGTAGACCATGTTGCCATTATGCTTCCTTTCTTAGCTTTAAAATCATTATAATGTCAAATTATTAGGATGGCAATGGAAGCATGACTAGTAGCATCATGTTAGTCAATCAATATGCTATAATAGCTATGTTAATGATATGCTGTAAAATTTTCATTTCAGACCTATAGATTCAAAAATTCATATCTGTTAGTGAAGACCTCCAAATGGGATGATTCAAGTTGTCTTGGAAAGGTCATGATGTTAACTATAACTCTTTAGAGGAAGCAGTGCCTAGTTTTGAGGTGTAAACCGACGACTTTACCATGGTGTCAGTTTTATATAGATTCTGCTACATTGTGGGAAACTTTTCATAGCTATCTCTACATATCCCTAATTGACACAATTTTAGATAATCTGGAAACAAAACTTACGCATCTACAACTTTTTTGTTCAGCACTAAACCATATTATGGCTTAGATAGCTGTTTTTGATTGAGATATCAGAGTATAGATTCAAAATAAAATTCTGTAGTTGTCATATAAATATCAAGCTAAAGTTTGTGAAAATTATGGTGCTAAGAATAGTTATATTCATGCTTATGGATGTAATGTTGTTATCCATGTAGTAAATTAGGTTATGAGAATAGTTCATGCTTATGGAGGTAATGTTATGCTTGTACTATGTCACACAAATGCCATGTTATGCTCCTTAGTCTCATATTTGCATACTTTATGGTAAGATGCTTCCATACCATGATGTGTTTCATATTAAGAATGTTAGAGTTATATGTTAACTGGAAACATAAGATGTTATAGTGTAAGTGAAATTTGTCATGAAAAGAATGGTAGCTTAACAGAATTTACATCACATAGACCAAGGTGCCACATGGACCCGCGTGCCACAGAAATGTCGAATGCCACCTCCTGAATCCATGGGGGCCACCTCTTGAATCAATGTGTGGTATGATAGATGACATGGACGTATGTGCTACATAGACCAGCGTGCCACGTAAATTCCTAGGGCCACATCCTAAATCCATGGGAGCAACCTCTAGAATACATGAGTCACATTGTAGGCACGCTGGCATAGATGGGATCCCTTATGTGTTGCATTTGTATTCATAACCATTCATATCCATTATGTGAATATCTATGATTGTCTGCCTTTACTTCACGCTTATTTAATTCTGTAGCTCTTACTTTTGAATTTTTGCATGTGTTGTTGTTTACTTTTCCTGCATGTTAATTCAGTAGACCTTATTTACAGTACTTGTTCCTTATGCGTAAATAGTAACCTGCTTAAAGTTAAGTGACCAAACCCTAGTTAGGAATAACAATTCTAAAACTAGACCCTACCTAACGATGTTAGGATTTCCTACTGGGTCACGCATTGACGTGTCCCATTTACTTTTTCCAGGTTTCAGAGCAGTACAGCCAGATCCGGTTTGACTCAGGAGTTAGCTTTCAGTTCGTGGTAGAGATGGAATCCTCAGAGGGCAGCCTCTTCAGTTGGTTCTTAGGGTAGTCTACGGAGTGAGTTGTACTGGTATGGACCTATATGTCTTTTTGGGATTTTTATGGGATTTCTTCTGTCTTTCACTTTTGTATTTTAGGATGAGATGATGTAAATAAAGTGGTACCTTTGTTTTAATAATAAATAATGTTAGACTTGTATATGATTGTCTCTTATTTTGTGTTGGAGCATTACTTGTAATTCGCAGCATGTGTGCAGTGACCTGCATTATTCTTCTTGTAGACTCTCTTCCTTCTCTTTCTTTTTAACACTCGTTGCTCTATGAATACTTGGGACGGAATTGTACTTTCCAGGTATCCTGTAGAGCGAGGTGTTATATATAGCCTACGTTTGTATTCTCTTATTTTTTAGTTGAAGATGACGATATCCCGGTTTCAACAGACATTGTCGCAGATTTTTATTAGCTGGAGACTATTTTTCTACATTTTCTGGAAGATATGTATCTTTTTATGAAATGATATGTTTTTGGCCTTTCTTCTCTTTTTTAATCTGAAGATGGTGATCTCCCAGTTCCAATGGACATTTGTGCGGAATTTTTTTGAGCTATGGGCTATTTTCTATATTTTTTTGAATAATATCAATCTTTATTTTAAATGATATGATTTTTATAACATAATTTTGTCGTCTCTTATTTTTTTAGTTGAAGATAGCGATCTCCCGGTTCGATGGGACATTTTTGCGGATTTTTCCGAGTTCGAGACTATTTTTCTACATTTTCGAGAAGTTATGGATCTTTTTATTAAATGATCTGATTTTTGGCCTAATTTTTCCTTCTTTTATTTTTTAGTTGAAGATAACGATCTCCCGTTTCTAACGGACATTTTGCGTATTATTCCAACCTTGTGACTATTTTCTAAATTTTTTGAAAGATATGTATATTATATTAAATGATATGATTTTTGGCCTAATTTTGTCTTCTCTTATTTTTAAGTTGAAGATGGCGATCTCCCTTCTCCAACGGATATTTTTGTAGATTTTTAAAAGCTTGGTGCTATTTTCTACATTTTAATAGCCTAAGTTTGTCTTCTCTTATTTTTTCAGGTGAAGATAGCGATCTACCAGTTCCAATGGATATTTTTGCAGATTTTTATTAGCCTGAGTCTATTTTTCTACTTTTTCTGAAAGATATGGATCTTTTTTTGAAATAATATAATTTTTGGCCTAATTATGTCTTCTATATTTTTTCAATTGAAGATGACGATCTCCCGATTCCAATGAACATTTTTTGCGGATTTTTCTGAGCTCCAGTATATTTTCTATATTTTTTGTAAGATACAAATCTCTTATTTTTTCTGTTTAAGATGGCGATCTCTTGGTTCCAACGAATAATTTTGCGAAATTTTTTGAGCTCGGTGCTATTTTCTACATTTTGGAAGATAAAAAAGTTTTTATTAACTGATATATTTTTATAGCATATGTTTGTCTTCTCTTAATTTTTTTAGTTGAAGATGTTGATCTCTCGGTTCCAACGAAAATTTTTGTGGATTTTTCTGAGCTCTATGCTATTTTCTACATATTCTGGAAGATTTGGATCTTTATATTAAATGATATGATTATTATGGTCTGGTTTTGTCTTCTCTTATTTTTTAGTTGATGATGGCGATCTCCTAGTTCCAACGGACATTTTTGCATATTATTCTGACGTCGGCCCTATTTTCTAAATTTTCTGGAATATATGTATCTTTTATTAAACGATATTATTTTTGGCCTAATTTTGTCTTCTCTTATTTTTCAGTTAAAGATGTCGATCTCCTGGTTCCAACGGACCTTTTTGCGGATTTTTATGAACTCGGTGTTATTTTCTATATTTTATGAAAGATAACGATCTTTTTATTAAATGATATGATTTTTATAGCCGACAATTGTCTTCTCTTATTTTTTTAGTTGAAGATGTCATTCTACTAGTTCCAACAGACAATTTTGCGGATTTTTTCTTAGGCTGGGACTATTTTCTACCTTTTCTGGAAGATATGGATATTTTAATTAAATAATATGATTTTTTGGCCCAATTTTGTCTTCTCTTTTTTAAGTTGAAGATGTCGATCTTCCGGTTCCAATTACCTTTGTGCGGATCTTTTGTGCTTCGGGCTATTTTCTAATTATCTATAAGATATGGATCTTTTATATTAAATGATATGATTTTTATAGCATAATTTTTTCTTCTATTATTTTTCAGCTAAAGATGGCGATCTCTCAATTCCAACAGATAATTTTGCGGATTTTTTGAGCTCTGGGCTATTTTCTACATTTTCGGGAAGTTAAGGATCTTTTTATTAAATGATATGATTTTTTGGCCAAATTTTGTCTTCTCTTATTTTTCGCTGAAGATGGCGATCTCCCGGTTCCAATGGAATTTTTTTATTATTATTCTGAACTCGGGGCTATTTTCTAAATTTTCTGGAAGGAATGGATCTTTTTATTTGATTTTTTGTCTAATTTTGCCTTCTCTTATTTTTAATTGAAGATGGTGATCGCCCGGTTCCAACTTATATTTTTGCGGATTTTAATGAGCTAGGTGCTATTTTCTACATTTTATGGAAGATATGTATCATTTTATTAAATGAGATGATTTTATAGCATACATTTTTCTTCCCTTATTTTTTCAGGTGAAGATGGTGATTTACCGGTTCCAATGGACATTTTTGCGGACTTTTCTTTGCTTGGGACTATTTTTCTATATTTTCTGTAAGAAATGTATTTTTTATTAGATGATATAAATTTTTGGTGTAATTTTGTCTTCTCCTTTTTCTATTGAAGATGTCAATTTCCCGATTCCAACGGACATTTTTACAGATTTTTCATAGCTCCAGGCTATCTTCTATATTTTATGAAAGATATAAATCTTTTTATTAAAGGATATGATTTTTGGCCTGATTTTGTCTTCTCTTATTTTTCAGTTGAAGATGTCGATCTTCCGGTTCCATTGGACATTTTTGCTGATTTTTCTGTGCTTCAAGCTATTTTCTACATTTATGGAACATATGGCTCTTTTTATTAAATGATATGATTTTTATAGCCGAGTTTTGTCTTGTCTTATTTTTCAGTTGAAGATGTCGATCTCCCAGTTCCAATGGACATTTTTGCAGATTTTTCTGAGCTAGATGCTATTTTCTATATTTTATGTAAGATATGGATCATTTAATATTATTAAATGATATGATTTTGTTAGCCTAAGTTTGTCATCTCTTACTTTTTAGTTAAAGATGGCGATCTCCTGTTTCCAACCGACATTTTTGTAGATTTTTCTGAGCTCAGGGCTAATTTATACTGTTAATTGAGGATATGGACCTTTTAATCAATTGATAATTTTATAGCCTAATTTTGTCTTCTCTTATTTTTGTAGTTGAAGATGGCGATCTCCCGGTTCCAACGGACATTTTTGCAGATTTTTCTGACCTCTAGCCTATTTTCTATATTTTCCAGAAGATGTGGATCTTGTTATTAAATAATTTGATTTTTGGGCATAATTTTGTCTTCTCTTACTTTTTTTCGTTGAATATAGCGATCTCCCGGTTCCAACCGACCTTTTTACGAATTTTTCTTAGCTCTAAGCAATTTTCATATTTTCTGTAAGCCATGATATTTATATTAAATGATATAATTTTTATAGCCTGATTTTGTCTTCTCTTATTTCTCAGTTGAAGATGACGATCTTTGGTTCCAACAGAAATTTTTGCGGATTTTTCTGAGATCTAGGCTATTTTCTGCATTTTCTAAAAGATATGGATCATTTAATTAAATCATATGATTGGTTTGCCTTATTTTGTCTGCTCGTATTTTTCTGTTGAAGATGGTGATATCCCGGTTCCAAATGATATTTTTGCTAATTTTTCTGAGCTCGGGACTACTTTTTACAGTTTATTGAAGATATGTGTCTTTTTATTAAATGATATGATTTTTTTATCGCCTAATTTTGTCTTCTCTTATTTTTTTACTTCAAAATGTCGATCTTCCGATTCCAACAGAAATTTTTGTGGATTTTTCTGAACTCTGGTCTATTTTCTACTTTTCTGTAAGATATGAATATTTATATTAAATGATATGATTTTTATATTGTCTTCTCTTATTTTTTTTCGTTGAAGATGGCAAACTCTCGGTTCAAACACACATTTTTGCAGATTGTTCTGAGTTACAGGCTATTTTCTACATTTTTTCAAGGATATGAATCTTTATGTTAATTGATATGATTTTTATAGCCTAATTTTATTTTCTCTTATTTTTCAGTAGAAGATGGTGAGCTCCCGGTTCCAACGAACATTATTCCGCATTTTTCTGAGCTCGGGACAATTTTTATAAATTTTCGAGAAAATACGGATCTTTATATTTAATGATAAGATTTTTGGCCTAATTTTGTATTCTCTTATTTTTAAAGTTATAGATGGCGATCTCCCGATTCCAACCGATATTTTTGATTATTTTTCAGTGCCCGAGGCTATTTTTTAAACTTTATTGAAGATATGTAGCTTTTTATTAAATGATATGATTTTTATTGCCTAATTTTGTCTTCTCTTATTTTTTTTCGTTGAATATTGTGATCTCTCGGTTCCAATGGTCCTTTTTGCGAATTTTCTGAGCTCCTGATAATTTTCTACATTTTTGTGAGATATGGATCTTTATATTAAATGATATAATTTTTATAACCTAATTTCGTTTGCCGATATTTTTCTGTTAAAGATGACAATCTTCAGGTTCCAACAGAAATTTTTGTAGATTTTTCTGAAATCTGGGCTATTTTCTATATTTTATGAAAAATATGGATATTTTTATTAAAGGATATGATTTTTTGGCCAAATTTTATTTTCTCTTATTTTTTATATTAAAGATGGCGATCTTCTGGTTCCAACGGACATTTCTGTGGATTTTCCTCGTTCGGGACTATTTTCTACATTTTACTGAAGATATGGAACTTTTTATTAAATGATATGGTTTTTGTTGTGTAAATTTGTCTTATCTTTATTTTCAGTCAAGTATGTTGATCTATCGGTTCAAACAGACATTTTAGCGGATTTTTCTGAACTCGGTGCGATTTTTCTACATTTTCAGTAAGATGGATTTTTTATTAAATGATATGATTTTTTGGCCTAATTTTGTCTTCGTTTATTTTTCGTTGAAGATGGCGATCTCCCGGTTCTAATAAACATTTTTACAAATTTTTCTGAGCTCTGAGTTGTTTTCTACATTATCTGTATGATAGAATCTTTTAATTAAATGCTATGATTTTTATAGCCTAAGTTTGTCTTCCCTTATTTTTCAGTTGAAGATGGTGATCTCCCGGTTCCAAAGGATATTTTTACGGATTTTTCTGACCTCAGAGCGATTTTCTACATTTTTAATATTTATTTATTTTTATTAAACGATATGATTTTTGGCCTTATTTTGTCTGCTCTTATTTTTCAAATGAAGATGGTAATCGCACGGTTCCAACGGATATTTTTGCGGATTTTCTGATTTACAAGCAATTTATTATACTTTCTGTATGATATGTATCTTAATATTTAATGATATGATTTTTATAGGCTATCTTTGTCTTCCTTTATTTTTCAGTTAAAGGCAGTGATCTCCCGGTTACAACGGAAACTTTTTCTGATTTTTCTAAGATCAGTATTATTTTCTTAATTTTATTAAATATATGGATTTTTATCAAATGATATCTTTTTGTAGTCTAATTTTGTCTTCCCTTATTTTTTTGTTGAAGAAGTCGATCTTTTGATTCCAACGAAAATTTTTGCCGATTTTTCTTAGGTCGGGTCTATTTTTCTACATTTTTCGAAGATATGGATCTTTTTATTAAATGATATGAATTTTTGCCCCAATTTTGTCTTCTCTTATTTTTCGCTAAAGATGGCGACTCTCGTTTCAACAGACATTTTGCAGGATTTTTCTGAGCTCCTACATTTTCTGTAAGATATGAATCTTTATCTTAAATCTTAAGAATTTTATAGCCTAATTTTGTCTTCTTTTATTTTTCAATTGAAGATGGGGATCTCCCGGTTCCAATAGACTTTTTAAGGAATTTTTCTGATCTCGGTGCTATTTTCTACATTTTATTGGAGAAATGAATCCTTTTATTAAATGATATGATTATTATAGCATCAATTTATCTTCTCTTATTTTTTAGTTGAAGATGGCGATCTCCCAGTTACAACAGACATTATATGGATCTTTTTATTAAATTATTTGATTTTCATAGACCAAGTTTGTCTTCTCTTATTTTTCAATTGAACAAGGCAATATCCCAGTTCCATCGGAAATTTTTGCAGATTTTTCTGACCGCGAAACTATTTTCTCTATTTTCTGAAAGACATTAATATTTTTATTAAATGAAATGATTTTTGGAATAATTTTGTCTTCTCTTATTTTTCAATTGAAGATAGCGATCGCTCGGTTCTAACGAACATTTTGGTGGATTTTTTTGTGCTCGAAGCTATTTTCTTCATTTTATTTAAGAAATGAATCATTTCATTAAATGATATGATTTTTATAGCATAAATTTGTCTTCTCTTATTTTTTTCAGTTGAAGATCGTGATCTCCCTGTTCTAATAGACATTTTTGTGGATTTTTTCTACATTTTCTGGAAGATATGGATCTTTTGATTAAATGATAAGATTTTTTGGCCTAATTTTGTCTTCTCTTATTTTTAATTTGAAGATTGCGATCTCCCAGTTCAAACGGGCATTTTTGATTATTTTTCTGAACTATGGGACATTTTCTAAAATTTCTGTAAGATATGAATCTTTATAGTAAATGATATAATTTTTATAGCCTAATTTTGCCTTCTCTTATTTCTAAATTGAAGCTGACGATCTCCCGGTTCCAACGAACATTTTTGTGGATTTTTCTGAGCTCTGGTTATATTCTGCATTGTCTGAAAGATAGATTTTTATTAATGATTTGATTTTTGGTCTAATTTTGTCTTCTCTAATTTTTCAGTTGAAGTTGGCGATCTCACGATTTCAATGTACATTTTTGTGGATTTTTCTCAACACCAGTCTAATTTCCATAGTTTCTGAAAGATATGGATCGTTTTATTAAATGATATGGTTTTTGGCCAAATTTTGTCTTCTCTTATTTTCATATTACAGATGGAAAAATCATGGTTCCAACGGATATTTTTGCGTATTTTTCTAGCTACAGGCTATTTTCGACATTTTCTGAAAAATGTGAATCTTTATTAAAAAGGATATGATTTTAAGTCCAATTTTTGTCTTCTCTTATTTTTTTAATTGAAAATGGTGATCTCCCAGTTCCAACAGACATTTTCGCGGATTTTTTAGTGTTCTGAACGATTTCTACATTTTATTGAAGATATGGATCTTTATAATAAATTGTAAGGCTTTTATGTCCTAATTTTGTCTCTTATTTTTCAATTGAAGATGATGATCTCTCGGTTCCAACGGACATTTTGTAGATTTTTCTGAGCTCATGTCTATGTTTTACATTTTATGAAAGATATGGATCTTTTTAATAAATGATCTGAGTTTTGTAGCCTAATTTTGTCTTCTATTATTTTTTCAGTTGAACATGGCGATCTCCCGATTCCAACAGACATTTTTGCAGATTTTTCTGAGCTCGGAAATATTTTTTTACATTTTTGTTATTATGGATCTTTTATTAAATGATATTATTTTTGGCCCAATTTTGTCTTCTCTTAATTTTTTATTTGAAGATGGTGAACTCCCTGTTCTAACAAACATCTTTATTGATTTTTCTGAGCACGTAAATATTTTCTACAATTTATTGATAATGTGGTTCATTTTATTAAATGATATGATTTTTATAGACTAAGTTTGTCTTCCCTTATTTTTCAGTTGAAGATGATAATATCTCGTTTCCAACGGAATTTTTTGCGGGGTTTTCTGATCTTGGGGCTGTTTTCTAAATTCTATGGAAAATATGTATCTTTTTATTAAATGATATGATTTTTATAGCCTTAATTTGTATTTCCCTATTTTTCAGTTGAATATGGCGATCTCCTGGTTCCAACAGACATTTTTTCAGATTTTTCTGATGTCGGAGCTATTTTTCTGCATTTTCTGGAAGATATGTATCCTTTTATT
This sequence comes from Scilla litardierei, assembly GCA_030789695.1. Lineage (NCBI taxonomy): Eukaryota > Viridiplantae > Streptophyta > Magnoliopsida > Asparagales > Asparagaceae > Scilla > Scilla litardierei. The sequence continues at coordinate 24,937,317 of CM061139.1, forward strand.
GAATGATATGATTTTTGGACTAATGTTGTCGTCTCTTATTTTATTCGTTAAAGATAGCGATATTACGGTTCTAACAAAAATTTTTTGGGGATTTTTCTGAGCGCAGGGCAATTTTCTACATTTTCTGTAAGATATGGATCTTTATATTAATTGCTATGATTTTATAGCCTATTTTTATCTTCGCTTATTTTTAAGTTGAATATGGCGATCTTCCGGTTCTAACGGAAATTTTTGCGTACTTTTCTGAGCCCGTGGCTATTTTCTTTTTTGGAAGATAAGGATCTTTGTATTAATTGATATGATTTTTGGTCCCTAATTTTCTCTTCTCTTATTTTCAGTTCAAAATGGGGATCTCTCGGTTCCAACGAACATTTTTCCTGATTTTTCTGAGCTCCAGGCTATTTTCGACATTTTCTGTAAGATATGAACCATTATATTAATTGATATGATTTTTATAGACAATTTTTGTATTCTCATATTTCTTTTCATTGAAAATGACGATCTCTCGAGTCCAACGGACATTTTTGCGGATTTTTCAGAGCACAGGGCTATTTTTATACATTTTAGGGAAGTTATGGATCTTTTTATTAAATGATATGATTTTTTGGCCTAATTTTGTCGTCTCATTTTATAGTTGAAGATGGCAATCTCTCGATCCAACAGATAGTTTTAGGGATTTTTCTGCGCTCTGGGCTATTTTCTAAATTTTCTGTGAGGAATGAATCTTTATATAAAATGATATGATTGTTTAGCCTAATTTAGTCTGCACTTATTTTTCAGCAAAAGATGTCGATCTCCCGGTTCCAACAGATACTTTTGAGGATTATTCTGAGCTTGGAACTATTTTCTACAGTTCAGTGAAGATATGAAATCTTTTTATTGAATGATATTATTTTATAGACTAAGTTTGTCATCTCTGATTTTTCAGTTGAAGATGGCGACCTTCCGGTTCCAACAGACATTTTTTGCGGATTTTTGTGACCTTGGGGCTATTTCAAAATTGTCTAGAAGATATGGATATTTTTATTAAATGATAGGATTTTTGGCCTAATTTTGTTTTCTCTTATTTTTTAGTTGAAGATGTCGATCTTCCGTTTCCAATAGACATTTTGGAGATTTTTCTGAGCTCCGAGCTATTTTATACATTTTAGGAAAGATATGGATTGTTTTATTAAATGATATGAATTTTATATCCTAAATTTTTCTTCTCTTCTTTTTAAATGAAGATGGAGATCACCCGATTCCAATGGATATTTTTGCGGATTTTTCTGAGATCTGTGTTATTTTTCTACATTTTCGGGAAGTTATGGATCTTTTTTATTAAATGATATGATTTTTGGCCTAATTTTGTCTTATCTTATTTTTAAATTGAAGATGGCGATCTCTCTGTTTCTAGTAGATATTTTTGCAGATTATTCTGACCTCTATGCTATTTTCAAAATTTTCTAGAAGATATGGTTCTTTTATTAAAATATAGATTTTTGGCCTAAGTTCGTCTTCTCTTATTTTTTCCAGGTGAAGATGGCGATCTACCGGTTCCAACGGAAATTTTTGCAGACTTTTCTTTGCGTGGACTATTTTCTACATTTTTGTAAGATATGCAATTTGTTATTAAATGATATGATTTTTTTGGCCTAATTTTGTCTCTCTTTTTTCAGGAGAAGATGGCGATCTTATGGTTCCAACAAACATTTTTACGGGTTTTTTTCAGAGCTCCAGGTTATTTTCTATACTTTAGGAAAGATATGAATCTTTTTTATTAAAGGATATATATTTGGCCTAATTTTGTCTTCTCTTATTTTTCAGTTGAAGATGACAATCTCCTGATTCCAACGGACATTTTTGCGGATTTTTCTGAGTTTCGTGCTATTTTCTATATTTTATGGAACATTTGGCTCTTTTTATTAAATGATATGATTTTTATAGCCTAAGTTTGTCTTGTCTTATTTTTCAGTTAAAGATGGCGATCTCCCCGGTTCCAACGGTCATTTTTGCGGATTTTTCTGAGCTGGGGACTATTTTCTATATTTTATGGTAGATATGGATCTTTTATTGAATGATGTGATTTTTTAGCCTAAGTTTGTTTTCTCTTATTTTTCAGTTTAATATGGCGATCTCCTGTTTCTAAAGGATATTTTTGCTGATTTTTCTGACCCCGAGCTTATTTTCTATATTTTCTGGAAGATATGAATATTTTTATTACATAACATGATTTTTGGGCCTAATTTTGTTTTCTCATATTGTTTTCGTTGAATATGACGATATCCCGGTTCCAACGAACCTTTTTGCGGATTTTTCTTAGCTCCGGGTAATTTTCTAAATTTTCTGTAATACTCGGATCTTTATATTAAATACTATAATTTTTATAGTCTAATTTTGTCTTGTCTTATTTTTCAGTTAAAGAAGGCAATCTTCCGGTTCTAACAGAAATTTTTGCAGATTTTTCTTAGATCTGGGCTATTTTCTACATTTTTAAAAGTTATGGATCATTTTATTAAATGATATGATTTTTGGGCTTATTTTGTCTTCTCTTATTTTTTTTATTGAAGATGGCGATCTCCCGGTTCAAACGGACATTTTTAAACGTTTTTCTGAGCTCGGGACTATTTTCTACAGTTTATTGAAGATATAGATCTTTTATTAAATGATATGATTTTATTGCCTAATTTTGTCTTCTCTTATTTTTTAGTGAAAATGTCAATCTCCTGATTCCAACTGAAATTTTTGCAGATTTTTCTGAACTATATGCTATTTTCTACAATTTCTTTAAGATATGAATCTTTATTTAAAGATATGATTTTTATGGCCTAATTTTTTCTTCTCTTGTTTTTTCGTTGAAGATGGCAAACTCCCGATTCCAATTGAGATTTTTTGCAAATTTATATTAGTTACGGGCTATTTTCAACATTTTCTGTTAAATATGAATATTTATATTAAATGATATGATTTTTATAGCCTAATTTTTCTTCCCTTATTTTTCAGTAGAAGATGGTGATCTCCCAGTTCAAACTGACATTTTTGCGTATTTTTCTGAGATCTGGGCTGTGTTCTACATTTTCTAAAATATGTGGATCATTTTATTAATGATAGGATTTTTGGCCAAATTTTGTCTTCTCTTTTTTCTGTTAAAGATGGCGATCGCCGGATTCCAACAGATATTTTTGTGGATTTTTCTGAGAACGGATCTATTCTCTACATTTTACTGAAGATATGGATCTTTTTATTATAATTTTTGTAGCGTAATTTTGTCTTCGCTTATTTTTCAGTTAAGTATGGTGATCAGCCAGTTCCAACAGACATTTTTTGCGGATTTTTATTAACTCAGGGTGATTTTTCTACATATTCAGGAAGTATATGGATCTTTTTATTAAATGATACGATTTTTTTCTAATTTTGTCTTCATTTATTTTTTCTTTGAAACTAGCGATCTCTCGGTTCTAATAGACATTTTTACAGATTTTTCTGAGCTCAGTCATGTTTTCTATATTTTCTGTATGATATGAATCCTTTATTAAATGATATAATTTTTATAGCATAAGTTTGTCTTCCCTTATTTTTAAGTTGAAGATGGCGATCTCTCGGCTCTAAAGGATATTTTTGTAGATTCCTCTCATCTCGGGGCTATTTTCAATATTTTCTGGAAGATATGTTTCTTTTTATTAAATGATATATTATGTTTGGCCTTATTTTGTCTTCTCTTATTTTTCAGATGAAGATGGCGATCTCCTGGTTCCAACGGACATTTTTGCAGATTTTTCTGATCTACCGGCTATTTTCTATATTTTCTGTAAGATATGTATCTTTAAATTAATTGATAGAATTTTTATAGCCTAATTTTGTCTTCTCTTATTTTTAAGTTGAAGATGGCGATCTCCTGGTTACAACGGACATTTTTGCTGTTTTTCTGAGCTCGACGTTATTTTCTTCATTTTATTGAATATATGGAAATTTTTATCAAATGATATGCTTTTTGTATGCTTACCACTTTCGAGCGATGAACCCGAAGACTTTTGCTGGGACCGAGAATCACCTCCAAGCGGAAGAATGGCTCAGGAGCATCACTGATGATCTGAGGGCATCTCAGATTCGAGAAGAAACATGGGTGGCTATTGCCAAGAGGCAGTTGACTCATGGTACTCGAGACTGGTGGCATGCGGTAGAAGACTGCTTGGGATTACCGATTTCGTGGGATGTCTTCACCAGAACATTCAACGATCAGTACTTCCCGCCACAGGCAAAGATCATGATGAGAAAGAAGTTCATCAACCTGAAGCACGGCTCGATGACTGTGGACTAGTATGATGCTGAGTTCTCTACACACATCAGATTTTCCCCAGAGATGGTTGCAGATCCATTGACTTGAGCCCAAAAATTCCTACAGGGGCTCAACATTGAGATTCGGAGGAAGATGTTTACTGCTAATCCAACCACACATGCTGCAGTTCTGACCATTGCTCGTAATCATGAGATGGTCGAAGAGGAAGCGAAGGAAGAGCTTAGGCTAACAGCACCTGTGAGTCCCCCATCGACCCATGCTGGGCCAAGCAGACGGCCACAGACGCACCGCCCTATTCAGCAGACTCAGTTTAAGAGGTCAGGACAACAACAGCAGGCCCTCCCAGTCTGCCACTTTTGTGAGAAGCCTGGACACATCAAGTTTGAGTGTCGAGGATTTTTAGGCCTTTGTCTGGTTTGTGGAGAGTCTGGACATATGGCTAGGAATTTCTTGCATCATAAGACACGTGCTCCAGCTTCAGCTCCTCGTGCTGCCCCGACTGGGAACGCACCACAGCGTCCACCTCTACCTCCACAGCAGAGGATGTTTCAGCAATCAAGGCAGCAACCTGTGGGATCCTGTCAAAACAGCGTTGTTAGGATCGAAATAAAGTAGAGACTTACGTTTGCGTACGCGGCACCGTGGTCTCTGAACTTTGCCCTCGGATTCGTCACAACGGTCGATACTTCGTCACAGAGGATCGAAGCAGAGTTTCACCGCCTAAATCTCTAACTAGAAGAGGATTTTAATGGAAGGGAGAAGAAGAACATAAGGATGCCTTATGTAAACTTATGGCATGGAAAGTGTGAATGAATGCCTTACCCTTGGGTCCTATTTATAGGCTTTAGGGGTAGTTATTGTAGGAAATAACTAAATGTAAGCTTATTAGCCTATATTAGCACATTCATTTATCTTCTTCTTTATCCACTTATCAAGTGCCATTTTGCATTTATAAAGTGGATTTTTCCACTTATCGAGTGGCTTTTTCCACTTATCGAGTGGTCCTTTTCACACGAGAAAAGGTTCCCTTCGCGCACGCCTTCGTGCACGCGACATCTGAGGTATGTATACCCTCATACATCCCCTCATGGGTGTATTTATGTCGTCCATATCCAACATCTCCCACTCACACTTGAGGGGATTGTAAGGAAACTTATTTTCCTCTAACTCTTCTGTTTATCATACCGAGAAATAGGCCGTGTGACCGTCATGCGCATAGAGTCCGCTGTTGTGCACTTGTTAGAGATACACAACACTCCTCGAGGTGCAAAGTTGAGTAGATCAACGCATGCTTTACCCTAGATTATTTCTTCACATTTCTTATTCTTTATATTCAACAATTGAATCCCATCTGGATTGCAATTGGCTGGCCAGCTTTGAATCTTTAAAGTCCAAATGTGAATGCGAAATTAATCTTCCTCTTCTTGCGATCCTTTCGATCTTGACTTGACTTGCTTTTCTAACATGCCCCGCCGGACCGAATTAACCATAGTCCATAAGTAACATGCTAAGATAGCAATCACCCGGTCAAATCTAAAGGAACCAATTAGAGTCCATAAGGGTAATGAATTAAGATCCATGTGGTCTTTGGGTCTCACATAATAGTAAACTTATTTACTATTCTAACCCAATGGTCAAAAATGCATACGTAGTATGAATACGTATTACAACATCGCTCCTTTCCCAGGGAGTGTATGTCTCAATGATGTTGTAAGGATGATGATCAGACACCACAATATTTGACTTTGAGTCCCTTTTTCTACTCAAATAATCCTTTGGACTCACATCCCGCATTTAGACAGATAGGATTTCAAAATCCTCTTAGACCTTCTGTAAGCATCCATATGATGCAGATCTTTCATGCGACCATTTTGTTTAAGTCATGACTCTAAATCATCCGTCTGATGATTTTGACTTTAAACAGGTCTCATCTCTATTCTATCCGTCTGATAGAATAAGGCGGTTGCTCATGTGAGAGAGCCAACCTCAATCTGTCCGACATACTAGAAAGTATAGCTGAGATTTCAAAAAAATGTACATAAACATTTCTCAAGAAATTCATATGCAATGTTAAAAAGAACTTATTCTTTTATTAAATTTGATCTTTCTCAGACATGGGAGTATATATTGGTACAACTCAGCTCTTACGCAATCCTTGGGATGATAAGTGTTTATAAAACACATTTCTGGGGATCGCTTTCGTAAGCGGATCCTCTATCATCTCATGCGTAGATATGTACCTTATGTCTACCTTCTTGGTTTTATCATAGTCATTTGCAAATTCGTATCGGATATCAATGTGTTTGATCTTACAAGACACATTATCCTCTTAACCGCTTTCCAGTGTACTTGCCCTGGATTGGATTGGTAACGGCTTACCATTTCCAATGGCAAAGCAGATGTCCGGTCTCGTACACACCATAGCGTACATAAGACTATCAACTGCACTGGAATATGGAACTTTTTCCATAATTTCCTTTTCCTTTTGGTTCTTTGGACACGATTCCAGATATAAATTATCGCATATGCTTATATGAATATCAATGGACTTGCAGTCCTGCATATCAAAGCGTTCTAGAACATTCTTTATATAAGTCTCCTGATAGAGAAAGAAGTTTCTTCGAACGATTCCTTGAAATCTTAACTCCAAGGATATATGCGGCTTTTCCTATGCCTTTCATCTCAAATACTGATGAAAGCCAAGCCTTGATACTCATCACAAAGCTCTTGTCATTTCCGGCTATTAAAATGTCATCTACATATAGAGACATGATAATATACTTGCTTTTAATCCTCTTGATATATACTCAGTTATCTTCATCAAGCATGGTAAAACCATTTGATAACTTTATGAAATCGTATATACCATTGCCTCGAGGATTGTTTAAGACCATATATGGACTTATGAAGTTTACAAACCTTATGTTCGTTTCCTTCTTTTAAAAACCCTGTTGGTTGTTCCATATAGATCTCATCGTCCAATTCTCCATTGAGAAAGGCAATCTTTACATCCATTTGATGTAATTCGAGGTCTAAGCAAGCCACCATTGCCAGAATCAGGCGAATCGAGGTAAAACGAACAACAGGTGAGAAGGTCTCTTCGTAGTCTATCCCTTCCTGTTACGTAAAACCTTTCACGACAAGGCGAGCTTTATATCTGTCAATAGAGCCATCAGCCTTATGCTTGATATTGAGAACCCATTTGTTCCCAATAGCTCTACGTCCTCTGGGTAAGTCAACTAAGTCCCTGACTTGGTTAACCTTCATGGATTCTAATTCCTCCCTCATCGCTTCCATCCATTTGTCTTTAGCAGGGCATGATACGGCCTGATTGAAAAGTAGCAGGCTCGTAACCTTGTACGATTACTATGTCGTATTTGAGATTCATCAAGTCCTTGTTGACTCGAATTTAGATCAATTCTAATATCACTCCCACTTGGAATGTCGTTAGAATTGCTCCCACTTGGATCATTATTCCCTGTATGGAATAGGATAATCGTCATTCGTATCATACATTGGTGAAGATTGAAACGTATTTTCGTCTTCACCAAGAATTCTCCCACTCGAATGAGGTAATCCTTCTTGATCGTAAATCTCAAATAGAGATAAGTCCTGACTTATCTCGCTTTGTCTTGGAAACTCATTTTCCAAGAAAGTGACATCCCTCGACTCAAACTCAATTAGACCTCCATTGTCTTCCTGACTAACAAAAACATAACCTTTGGAGTTTTCTGCGTATCGTATAAAGATACATTTCCTTCCCCTTGGCCCAAGTTTGCCATACTTATGGGAGGAAATATGTGCGTAGGATGCACAACCCCAAGGTTTTAAAATGTTTAAGTTAGGAGACCTTTGGTTCCACAACTCATAAGGAGTGGAGCTAACTGATTTCGAGGGTACGCGGTTTAAAATGAAAGTGGCCGTCAATAATGCATCTCCCCAAAAGGTGATTGGCAAGTTAGCTTGCGCCATCATTGAACGGACCATTTCCATTAAAGTCCTATTTCTCCTTTCTGCAACACCGTTTTGTTGAGGAGTATAAGGCATAGTTACCTGATGTACTATGCCTTTTTCATCACAAAGTTCCTTAAAACTTGTTGATTGATATTCACCGCCCCTATCGGTTCGCACGACCTTAATCTTGCGATCTAATTGATTCTCCACTAAACTCATATAGTTTTTAAAGCATGTTTAGTGCTTCACTTTTGTGGGATATCAAATAGATATGATCGAATCGGGTGAAATCATCAATAAAAGTGATGAAATAGGACTTCCCGCGTCTTGTCTTGACATTCATCGGACCACATATGTCCGAATGGATAAGCTGTAATGGAACCTCGGCCCTTGTGCCGGTTCCAAACGTCTTGCGACAAGATTTCCTCACAAGGCAATGTTCGCAGGTCGACATTTCGACCTTTGAAACATTGGATAGAAGGCCACATTTGGCAAGTCTATCCATACGCGTTGGTCCAATATGACCAAGCCTTGCGTGCCAACAAATTATATTAGACTCATTAGTCAAAGAATTTGTCACAAGGAAATTTTCATTACATGAGGAATCATACATTGTACTTATTACAATAAATCCTTTGAAAACATACCCTGTGCCAATTAAGGAATTATTACAAAATAGGTCCATATTACAATCATGAAAGAACCAACTATAACCAAGACCCATTAAATTGACCACAATTTTAATATTCCTTTGAATATATGGAATGAAGAGAACATCATGAAGTGGGAGAGTGCGGTCGTTGTCCAAGAATAGCTTGCGAGTCCCAACGCCTTTCACTTCAATACGTGTGTTGTTTCCTACATTGATCCACTTCATTCCTTGGGGTATCCGGTGATACTCCACGAAGGACCGTCTGTCCCTTGCTATGTGGTCGGTGGCACCTGAATCAATTATCCAAAATGGATTAGATTCCATAAGAAATGTTGAACTAGAAACACATATGTAACTAGTATAATTACAAGTTACCTCGTCACCTCCACCCGTACACGAACGAGCATAGTGACCGAACTTGTTGCACTTGAAGCACTTGATCTTCTTCAAGTCTTTCTTCTTGTGCCATTTCTTGTGCCCACCCTTATGTTTGGGTTTCTTGGTAGAATCAGGTTGCTTATTACGTTCATTAGTAAACTTCAAACCATATTTCCGTTTCTTTCCCCCGTGTGGGGAACTAGCAACCATATGCACTTCTGCACTTGGCTTGGCGGTCGCAAGCTGCTCTTCCTCTAACTCAAGGTGCTTAGAAACGTCGCTGAAGTTCTTGATGCTCTCATTATGAGTGAGATGCATCTTTATTTGGTCCCACCCATTTGGTAGGGAACGTATGACTGCTTGGATTTGTTGCTCATCAGTGAGCACATGACCTGCGTCCTTTAAATTTGAGATAAGATTCGCCATATGTCGCAGATGTTTCCCCATGGAATGATCTGGACGTTTCTTATATGAATCAAATCTTATAGTTAAGGCGCGAAGTTTGGACACCGATGTGCCACCGAACTTCTCCTCTAGCTTGGACCATATGTCCATGGCTAGGTCATGCTCTCGGAAGATGCGCATTATGTCATCGACCATACTGGACAATAACGTAATGCGGGCTATCTTGTTCTTCCGAGACCAAGCATCAAAAGCTTCCTTGTCTCGTCTGTGTTGGGCTGTAGTGCCCAACTCGGGTTCAATCATGACATTCTTTAGAGTTTCGAGCACTTCTTGCTCCTCTAGAACGTATTGTATCTTAATGGACCATAGTTTGTAATTATTGCCGTTGAGTTTTTCACCTCTGTTTAACTCAACGACGATATTCTTTGAAGCGGAAGACATTTTACTTTTAAAATGCTGCAAAAGACACAAAACCGAAGGTTTGATCAAAACATTGCATAAAAATTCTTAAAATATAACTCCCACTTGAAATGATAATAGAATATCCCATTTGGATAGTTCTAAAAATTCAAATCCCACTTTGAATTATATTATATTTGATAAGTTACTTTCGAAAAATATTGAAGATGTTGTTCTAGAATCGAAAAGGTCTCTACGATTCCAATCACCATCTAGAACAACCTTCAATATTCCCCCATCACTTATCAAACAATAGTACTCTTATAGTACTAGCAGTGGAAAAACGAGTTTGAAAACGTATTTTTCAGATATAATTCCCACTTGAAATGATAATAGAATATCCCATTTGGATAGTTCTAAAATCAACTCCCACTTGGAATGATATTCATAATTTGATAAGTTACTTTCGAAAAATATTGAAGATGTTACTCTAGAATCGGAAAAGTCACTACATTTCCAATCACCATCTAGAGCAACTTTCAATATTTCCCCATCACTTTATCAAATAATCGTACTCTTATAGTACTTCGCAGCGGAAAAGCGTTTTTGAAAACGTATTTTTCAAAACGTGTATTTCAACCTAGTACCCTTATGATACTAGCGAAATATTCGGCTATCCCTGGCCATTGCCGGGGTAGAGCCGTAGCCGTGCCAAGGCCGGATCCCCCTTGTGGGGATTTTTCTGCAAGCCACCGTTGCCGGCTCCCGTATGGATCCAAGCGTTCCCTCCTTCAGAGGAATTTGCCGCAGAGAACTGCCATCGGACCAGTAGGGGTTGACCATGCAAGCCACTGCCATGCATGTCCCCCCTTTCAGTCACGTAAGCCCCCCCTCCATAGAGAAAATGGGTTGATCAGGGCTCGGCAATGGCCAAGGCTAGAGCCGGCAGTGGCTGGACATTGGGCTCGGCCAGGGCCGGCAATGGCCCGGCTAGTGCCGGCCAGGCCGGCCCTCGGCCAGGCCCTGGCCACTGCCAGGGCCGGCCGTGGCCAGGCCCTGGCCGGAGGCCAGGGCTCCTGCCCTGGCCTCGGCCAGGGCGGCCAGGCCCTGGCCTGAGGCCAGGGCGCTGCCCTGGCCTCTGCCAGGGCGGCCTGGCCCTGGCCGCGGCCAAGGCCTTCTGGCCCTGGCCGTGGCTTATTGGCCTTGACCGGCCATGGCCCTTTGGCCATGGCCGGTCTCCCCCCTTGCATGGGGTGGCCGCATGCACTCCTCCCCCTTGATGGGGTGGTCGCGGTGGTTTTCGTCGTTATTGGCCGTAGCCAACACCCTCCGCATGGGGAGGGGGGATGTATTGCCTCCATTGCCCATATGGCCATAGATTTCATGCACCAAAAGTCATCTTCCCTGATGGGAATAACCACCATCTTCTTCTCCGGTGAAGCACCCGTTCGTCGAGAAAGTAGTTATCCTCCAATGGCCGTGTGCCAAAAAAATAACATACTTCAAAAACTCGTAAACTACGCGCTCCACATGAAGAGAGTGCCCATTCCCTATGAATGGAGACTCAGCATCCATGAAGAGAGCGAGTTTGACGATATGAACGGTCGGTTCTTCCCGTCACGGAGAGTTCCTGCCATATCCGTAATGGTAGGAGACCCTAATGTGAAAAGAACAACCACTGCGTTCTCTCCGTCACGAAGCGTTCCTACCATATCCATAATGGTAGGATACCCATTCGTGAAAAAGACAACGACTCGTTCATAGTTTCGACGGGGCGACGGTCTGACCGGAGCGAATCCGTATGGCTCCGATACCAATGTGGGATCCTGTCAAAACAGCGTTGTTAGGATCGAAATAAAGTAGAGACTTACGTTTGCGTACGCGGCACCGTAGTCTCTGAACTTTGCCCTCGGATTCGCCACAACGGTCGATACTTCGTGAGAGAGGATGGAAGGAGAGTTTCACCGCCTAAATCTCTAACTAGAAGAGGATTTTAATGGAAGGGAGAAGAAGAACATAAGGATGCCTTATGTAAACTTATGGCATGGAAAGTGTGAACGAATGCCTTACCCTTGGGTCCTATTTATAGGCTTTAGGGGTAGTTATTGTAGGAAATAACTAAATATAAGCTTATTAGCCTATATTAGCACATTCATTTATCTTCTTCTTTATCCACTTATCAAGTGCCATTTTGCACTTATAAAGTGGATTTTTCCACTTATCGAGTGGCTTTTTCCACTTATCGAGTGGTCCTTTTCACACGAGAAAAGGTTCCATTCGCGCACGCCTTCGTGCACGTGACATCTGAGGTCTGTATACCCTCATACATCCCCTCATGGGTGTATTTATGTCGTCCATATCCAACACAACCACCACTGAAACGCCAGGCTTACACCATGACCGTCGAAGAGGCCGAGGCTACTGGAGAAGTGATTACAGGTATATTTCTTGCATAATTTGTAATTCATTTCTTTTATTAGAATTGGTTGCTTAGATTAGTGTTTGTAACCTAGGTTTCATACTAGTAGCTGGAAAACCTGTCCTCTCCTTGTTCGACTCGGGAGCATCACACTGCTTTCTGGTGAGTCGATTCGTTCGCACCCACAGCATTCCTGTCAAACCTTTAGCATCCGGTTGGAACGTCAACACAGGTGGCGGAGTGATAAAGTCAACATGTGGGTATCCTCAATGCCATGTGGTGATATGTGGGCAACCATTGTTCGCTGACTTCATGATGATAGATATCCCAAACTTTGATGCTGTATTAGGGATGGATTGGTTGGGAACTTTACATGCCACCATCGACTGTTGTCAAAGGAGGGTAGTCTTCGAGATCCCTGAACATCCAAAGTCCGAGTTCATTAGTGGAAGCAAATTAGTAGGCCTAGTGGAGTACAGAGCCAGGTCGGCAGAAGCAGTAGCAGTTGCAATGGAAGCTGAACCTGATATACCAGATGTGGTACGAGAGTTCTTGGATGTGTTTCCAGATGACCTTACAGGTTTGCCTCCGGATCGTACCCTCAAATTTGTCATTGAATTAATGCCAGGAGCTCAACCCAATGTCCAAGGGACCATATCATTTAGCACCATATGAGCAAGAAGAATTGCGGACCCAACTAGATGAGCTTCTGAAGAAGGGATGGATACGACCCATTGTATCACCCTGGGGATCTCCTATATTGCTGGTGAAGAAGAAAGACGGATCCCTACGTATGTGCGTCGACTACCGCGAGCTGAACAAAGTCACCGTGAAGAACAAGTACCCTCTGCCGTGCATCGACGATCTTTTCGATTAACTCGGGGGGTCAAGCGTCTAATCGAAGCTGGATCTGAGGACAGGGTACCATCAAGTGAAGGTGAAAGACGAAGATGTTCCCAAAACTGTATTCATGACCAGATACAGACATTATGAGTACTTAGTAATGCCGTTTGGTGTGACCAATACACCCGTGGTATTTATGAGTTTCATGAACCAAGTATTGTTTGAATACATGGACAAGTTCGTAGTAGGCTATATCGACGACATTCTCATTTACTCGAAGAATGCGTTGGAGCATGTAGAGTATCTCAAGGAGGTTCTCGAGACCCTGAGAAGACACCAGCTTTATGCCAAACTTAGCAAGTGCGAGTTCTGGCTGAACGAGGTGACGTTTCTAGGCCACGTAGTGTTCGGAGAAGGGATTGCTGTTGATCTTGAAAAGTAGACGCTGTTCAAAATTGGCCAGTCCCTTGAACTGTGACCGATATTCGAAGCTTCTTGGGACTCGCTGGCTACTATCGAGGTTCATCAAAGACTTCTCGAAGATCGCAGGAGCCATGACGTGATTGACAAAAAAGGATGTGGTGTTTGTTTGGTCAAAAGCATGTGAGAATGCTTTTTAGGAGTTGAAGAAGAGGTTGAGAACTACACCTATTTTGATCATTTCAGACCGATCAGGAGGAATCAAAGTCTTCTGTGATGCATCTGGTAAGGGACTTGGATGCGTGCTATATCAACACGGTCGAGTCGTAGCATATGCATCTAGGCAATTGAAGATCCATGAGAACTACCCCACACATGATCTTGAGTTGGCAGCAGTGATTTTTGCATTGAAGATTTGGAGGCATTTTCTGTTAGGGGAGCACATGAAGGTGTTCTCGGGTCATAAGAGTCTGAAGTATCTCTTCACTCAGAAGGAGCTCAACATGCGTCAGAGACGATGGATAGAGCACATGGCGGATTATGACATTGATCTTCAATACCATCCTGGAAAAGTCAATGTCGTACCAGATGCATTGAGTCGTCTACCAGCGGTGATGACCCTTACGACTCAGTGGAGGTTGCAGCAAGAGATCCGGGACATGGGTATAGAAGTGATTCTACCAGGGATGACTGCATCTTTGATGGGAATGCATATCAAGTCGACCTTGGTAGAGAGGATCAAGTCTACTCAGATGGACGATGAGAAGCTGTGGAAGATAAAAGATCTGGTGATAGCATGTCAGAGGCCAGAGTTTAAAATTCATGCAGATGGATCCTTGAGGTTTGAGGACATGATCTGTATACCGTCCGGTACCATTAGAGAGGAGCTGTTGGAGGAAGCTCACAGCTCTCCCTACTATATACATCCTGGGGGTTCCAAGATGTATCAGGATCTGCGACAACATTACTGGTGGCATGTCATGAAGAGAAGCGTCGCACGGAGCGTAGCAAAGTGTATTATATGACAGAGTTAACATCAGAGGACTGCCGGCCTATTACACCGTTGCCCATTCCGGAATGGAAATGGCAGCATATCACGATGACTTCGTGACTGGACTACCCAAGAGTACGAAGCAGACTGACGTTGTCTGGGTGATTGTAGATCGATTGACCAAGACAGCGCACTTCATTCCTTTCAGAGTATGCCAGTCTACAGAAGTGTTGGCTAAGAAGTACATGGATGAGATTATGAAGCTGCATGGAGTTCCTACCAGCATTGTCTCGGACAGAAACACCAGGTTCATATCTCGTTTCTGGAGGAGCCGTCAGGAGAGCTTGGGAACCCACTTGAGTTTTAGTACAGCTTACCATCCACAGACAGATGGTCAGTCAGAGCGTACTATACAGATACTGGAATACATGCTGTGGGCATGTATGCTGGACTTTAAAGGATCATGGGAAGACCATCTCCATTTGGTGGAGTTTGCATACAACAACAGCTACCAGTCTAACATCGGTATGGCATCTTTTTCAGAACTGTATGGGAGGAAGTGCCGATCCCCCTTAAGCTGGAATGAGGTAGGAGATCAAGAGTTGGTGGGTCTTGAGCTAATCACAGAAGCCGTGGATGTGGTTTGAACCATCAGAGAGAAGCTGCAACTGGCTCGGGACAAGTACAACCATTGGGCAGATGCGAAACGTCGACATCTGGAGTTTCAGCCCGGTGATCATGTTTTTCTGGAGATCTCGCCCAACCGAGGATTGATTCGCTTTGGTCGGAGAGGAAAGCTTAGTCCTTGATTCATTGGGCCTTTTGATATTTTGGAGCGAGTAGGCGAAGTGGCCTACATGCTTGCATTTCCCCTGCCTTAGAGGGAGTGCACAATGTGTTCCACATCTCGTAGTTGCATCGCTATGTGAGTGACCCTAGTCATGTCGTGGCCTATTCGGAGATCGCAGTCCGTCTGGACTTGACATACGAGTAGCAACCAGTGGAGATCCTAGATCGACGCTAGAAAGTCTTCAGGAGCAGGACTATAGATCTAGTCAGGGTGATGTGGCGCACGACTCACCTGGTGAATCTACATGGGAGCGAGAGGACGAGATGCGAGAACGTTACCCCTACCATTTCCTAGCCCAGTAGAGAATTCCGAAGACGGAATTATTCTAAGGAGGATAAGATGTAACGACCTGAATTTTTAGGCATCTTTGATCGCACGTATTTACTGTAGTTGTTCGAGTGTTTCTATCCGAGCGTTTTCTTTTCTACGCGTTAACGCGAGCACGACTTTGTTTTAAGAAATTTTTACCACAGCTTAACTAATTAATTTAGCTAATTACCAAATTATGTTTACTATTATTAATTACCTCTTATTAATAACTAACCTATTTCCCAACATACCCCTACCACATTTTTCTCGTCCCACAGCCCGATACCTCCCACAAATACATTCAGTTCATTCCCCTAAAACGTTAGTCAAAATCTCACCCACTTTCATTAAATACTCTCATAATTACAGTATTATAGGTTTACACTTATTTAATCAAACCCCTCTCCCGTTCATCCTCAGGCACATCATCATCCCCATTTTTGTTCAAGCTTCCTACAAACAACAACATCATCGACATCATTCCACCTCCTTCAACCCAACAGCAAACACATCAACCAACCCAAAATCCTGCAACCGAAATCAAACACATTACTTCGTCCCAAATCAAATCTCTAAACCAAAACCAATTCTGAAATTGAAGAGGAAAACAGCAAAATTGAAGCCCAAATCGTGAAATTGAACCTGAAATCCCCAAATTCAACCCCAATTCAACCCATTTTCGTTCTTCCTCTTACCCCACCTCGAATCGTCATGCCCCAACTCCTCATGCCGCCACCCAACTAGCCGCACGCGCCCGCCGTCGCCTAGCTGTGCCCGACCCCGAAGCCTACCGTCGCGTCGCCTTAGCCTCCAGGTCGCCGGCCCCTTGCATAGTGCCATGCGCAGCCCCCTTTGTCGCCCACCGTGCCCCCTTGCACTGTCCCCAAGCCCCCCTTGTGCCGCCCAACCCCCTTTGGAGCTGCCCCCAACCCCCTTGCGCCACCCCTTGCGCCGCCCAGCTGCCCCTAGGCCGCATCCTCTTGATCCACATCCCCTGCTGCAAAGAGAAGCAAAAAAAGAAATAAAAAATAAAGGGGAAAGAGAAGACAACATAATAAAGAAAGGGAGATGTAATATTTATATAAGTTAAGTTATGAGGAGGGATTAAATGACCCCTAAAAATAACCCCCAAAAATAACCCCCTATCAAAAATCCTATGCCCCCCATTTTTTCGGAAGATCTGAACCGTTCATCTTGATCTCCACCCTCTAAATACTTGACCCACCAATTTTCAACCCGATCCCATGTGTTTTGCCCGTTCATCCATCCGACCCAAATTTAACGGTTTCACATGAACATAACTTTTGCGGATGGTTGATGAACGGGCAAAACATATGGGATCGGGTTGAAAATTGGTGGGTCAGGTATTTAGAGGGTGGAGATCAAGATGAACGGTTCGGATCTTCCGAAAAAATGGGGGGGCATATGATTTTTGATAGGGGTTATTTTTGGGGGTCATTTGATCCCTCCTCATATATATATATATATATATATATATATATATATATATATATATATATATATATATATATATATATATATATATATATATATATATATATGGAGGATATGCTTTGCGTCTTTATTGAATCTCAGAAAAAAGTACAGGACTCTAGGATGGAAGAAGGACGTTTGTAAAGCAGGGCGATAGCATAGGCGCCATCCCCCAACTAATACTATATGTGTGTGTGTGTGTGTGTGTGTGTGTGTGTGTGTGTGTGTGTGTGTGTGTGTGTGTGTGTGTGTGTGTGTGTGTGTGTGTGTGTGTGTACTATTCATACCTCGTGCCCGCAGGCACGGTTCAATTAAGATTTTCCCCCGCAAAATCTTTGTTCCCCAAAAAATTATTTCCACGGTCAAAAATGCGCGGAACAACAAATAAGCGTAAAAATATTTAGCGACACGGACGCATTCGGTGTGGAACAACGAAATCGGCGCATGCACCTTCAGCGCAGAACAACAAATTCGGTGTGGACGCATTCGGTGCAGTACAACAAATTAGTTAAAAAAATTTAACGGGCGCCTTCGGCGCGGTTCATTTACGATTCCCCCTCAAAATCTTAGATCACCCATAATTTAGCTCATCCCAAGAAATTTCAATCATTTTAAGTGGCACTAAGCAAACTTTGCATGAAATACCAAAATAGTTATTCAAAATAGTTATTCAATTTCATGTATACTGAGCATAAGTTTACAGAGCATTGATATATACTCAGAGTATTGATATGAATTTCAGTCAAGTTTCAATATTCATTTATCTCATTTATCTTAACCAATTTCAATATGAATTGAAATGAAATTGACTGATGGATATTGAAATTTCATCCATGGATATTGAGCCTAGAGCATATGAAACAATTTTAATTTCAATGGATTTCCATTTTTGTTTAACAGGATTTTTGAGCCTTCATGTAAATTGAAATTGATGGATAGGCTCAATATCATTGAAACTGATGGAAAGGCTCAATATTTTAAGGGGAAGGCTCAAAATCCATAAGTTATAAATATTTCCATGGATTTTTGATAGGAAACTGATTGTCCATCAGTTACAAAAATTTCAATTTCACTTGACAGGAAGGCTCAATATTTTTGAGCCTATCCATCAGTCTCATTGTCCATCAGTTTTTGAGCCTTGAGCATATTTTTGTTTAACGTTGTTTCAATTTCAACTTCATAGGCTCAATATCCAAGATTTTCAATTTCAATTTCATATGCATAGTATGACATGGGACTGCAATCCTGGATATTTGATTGATGGATATTGAAATGAAAGGAGAGCTTCAGTTTTATTTGCTTAATGCTCAAAATTGTTTAATGTGAGAGCTTCAGTTAGAAATTGATATCCATAAGTTACATAAGGTGAGAGCTTCAGTTTCATATGCTTGTGCACACGCGATCCAGATCTGAATCCACAGGAAATTATAGAAATCCTAAATCAAACAAAAAGGTACAGATAACTCAACACAAAAATCTTTCGATCAGGATATCTTTAACTTCTTGTTTTCAGTTGCTTTACATACCTAGCCAACTGCAAAAAAGGTCATATTTCTATGACATGAACACCTTAGTAGAAGTATGAGACATAAGGAAATAGAGCATACCAATGTCTAAGAAATACCAAAAAGCAATCAATTTCATTACCCGGGTTCATTGATTAACTATGGCACAAATATTCAGAAAATGGTTGTCATTGTAGCAAACTGTTACAACAAATTTAATGGAGAAAAAAAGAAAAATGATTGCAGAGCTTCAATTCTCAAACATTCAATATTTTGAGAGTGGATCATGTGGATAGACATCACTCATCCCATTCTCTTAGCCAAAACTCAAAATTTTTCAATCGTGCTGAATTGTCAACAATATCAAATGGGCAAACAACAGTCTTTCATATGAGAGGCAGCGAAAATTTAGTTTTCATATGCTATACAACCGCCGAAAATCCTTAAATAATTACATTAATGGAATTAAGGGGATCATACAGTGTAGATTCCTCTGACTGATGACCCAATCATATTCTTTAACATCCTACTGCATACAAATGAGCAAAGAAAAAACTTGTGTTATATGAATAAAATACTTTTGCCTCCCAAAAAAAATGGGAAAATCTTCAAGTGTTTTTCTGAGTACTCATTTGAATATACAACATTGCCTTCCCTTTCTAGCCTGGCATTCTTTTCTACAACTGTTATCCCACAAATGAGCTTCATATCTTCCAGTCCATCTTTGCCTTCACAAACTCAAATTCATAGAAATGAACAACTTCTCTAAATACAAAATATAACATCCATAATTTACAGGTAGTGCATCAGCTATCGGTGGTTCGAGGCCAGGCGGCGAGCCGGTGGTGCATCAAATGTCCCTGCTTACAGTTGCATTAACATGCTCAAGACTTCTCTTGCTAACTTCCTCTGGTGTTGTCTTTACACGCAAACACAATGCATCTTCTCCTCCAGTAAATGTCAGGGTAATGCCAATTCAACCTCCGAAGAACCTATGCAACCAAGAAACCATCATTCACATATGAAACCACATCAGAGTAACACATGCACACAAACTGGTTCATATGGTTAATTCCAGGTTAATTCCTGGCCAAGTTCAGAATATAAATATGCATTTCAGGCGCATATTACATAGAACATGTTAATATATTATGCATTTCATGTACTATGAAATAACAGGTTCTATGAAATGCTTGAATTAACAGGTTATATGAAATATAGGTTCTATGCAAGCTACAAATACAGGTTTTCAGATGTTAATTAACATTTTTTCAAGCCGTTACATGTTCTCATATAAAGTTGTTAATAACTTTATATGACAGGATTTTTGTGTTCCACGGCTACTTGATTTTTTTCAGTTTGGATGTTCAAATAGCTAATACATCTAAGAAAACATCTCAGTTTGTTAAATATATAAGATCATGTGAAAAAAATACTTGAATTAACAAATTTGACAAAAATAAAATCTATTTTTTATTTTGAATGGATGAATGACTGGATTAAGGATGTTTGAATCTGATTATTTTGATCCCCAACATCCAACAAATTCAATGAAATACTCGGCTCTAACGTCTGAAGGGAAACTTTGTTCTTTTATGGAGTTTCTTTTCTTTCTTTGGTTATCTTTTTGGTCATTTAATACTTGCATGAACTTTTTTATTGTAAACAACAAACAGCCTGTAAAATGAAACCATGAACTTTTTTATTGTTGCTGGAAGCAGTTTGTAAACACAAACGGCCTGTAAAAAGTAAGCGGTCCATGGAATCATGGAATTTGCAAACAACTTTTTAGTATAATGGCAATTTAAACAGTAAGCAATCCATGAAATTTGCAAACACAAACAGCCTGTAAAAAGTCCATTGATTTTTTATTTTATTGTTGCTGGAATAAATAATGTATTAGTATAGAACATCATTTAAATACCATATTTAAACAGTAAGCAGTGTAAGCAACAATAAAATAAAAAATCAATTAGAAAGGTACCTAAGAGAATGAACATCACGATGTATGTAAGCTTCAGATGACGATATTTGAGACTTTAGCAGTAAGAGAATAGCCTGTTGTTTAGCATTCCCATCATATTTCAAAAGTCAAGCATCCACATAACTGCAGCTAACCCACCTAAGACAATGTGATCACAAAGGAAATTTTTTTTAGGAAAACAGTCAGCAGAGCATGGAATTCCATCATATTTCAAAATTCAAGCATCGGTTGATTCTTTGTGGATAAGCACACTGGAAAAAAAATATAAGAATTAATCAATTAACCAAAACTTTGTTGTCAGCTTCTTGAATCCCTTAAATTGGTTCGCTACCAGAGCCATTCTCTTTGTGCATCCACAGCCTTCATGTTGGTTTCTACAGCGGCATTGGTCCATAGAGGGAACTAAAGTAGTTGAGGCATTTGTTGGCCGTTCATTGTGGACTTTTAAGCTGCTGATACTGAATGATCCGATCTCATGAACCTTTCCTGCAATACACACCAACGAACCGATTAAGACCAAGGAACCGAATTGCCTCAATTTCCTATAATTCTACATCCTTGCCAGTGTTAGCACCTGTCGACAATGTTTTCTAGCAAAAATCAACGTTGCATATACTGATTCATTCCACATACAAAAAAATTCAATTTGTTGGTGTCTTCAAATATATTTTGTTACTGAAGTAACTTGTTGTTTTAGCTTCGTGCCAGCATAGGAGATCCTTAAATTGCAGCATTTCCATTGATGTTGTGGTCAAACTGGGAAAGAGGGCCATGGTGCAGCCTGTCAAACTCATCCTGGCTCAAACTGACCTCATAAATGCCAAAGTAAATCTCATACACTTGAGTTTATATGTCCATATAAAAGAATACCATGGAACTTAGAAGATTAAAAAACAAAAATTTAGAACATTAAGAAAAGAAAGCCAACTGTTTCAGAGTGTTTTCTCACTACTAAGCGTTGACCGTGATGGACCCGGTCAACGTGGTCAAGGGGCCCGCTCTGGGTCCCTCGGGGTGCTTCGAGTCGGTGCAGAAGGGGGCGAGGGGGAGCCTCGGCCCTGGTTGAGACGCTCGGCCTCGGACAGATGTGCTCGGCCTAGGCCGGCTGACGGTGAGGGGAAGCCTCACTGTCCGGTTGATCGTGTGATCGACGAGAGGCGAGGAGTAGCCTCGGCCCGCTGGTCAGCTGTCCACCTGCGCAGACGAGAACGCTCGTCAGGGGGCCGGACCTTGGTTCCGGCCAAATCCCCTCCGATGCCTAAGTCAGATAGAGATCTGAGAAAGGAGGCCCGGCGGAGACGGTTCGACTCATGAGGAGATCGTAACGGCGTCTCTCGGCGCGAGCGGGGGAGGAAGGAGATGAATTGGGGGAACGAGGTCGTTGATGGAGTACCTTAGGTTTTGTTACCTCAGATGCGGTCCTTTCTTCGTCGTTTTCCTGGCTCTTTTGTAGAGCTCCCCGCGTGATTGCCTCTGGCCCACGTCCCACGCCCACCATCGATCGTGCCCCATCAGTCCCCCCTTGCCGCCGCTCTCTCCGCCCTGTCAGCACCTCCCCATTATCGCTATTTAGTGGTCGCGCGTCCGGGGGAGTGGTTTTCGCAGGAGTGGGCGAGTGGCCAGCGGGTTATTGGGGCCGGGTCGGATCGAAGTTCGTGGAGGTCCCTTATAGGGCCCTTACAGAACGGGCTTTCGAGGATGCAGATGGGCTCTTGACCAGTAGTTGGGCTTCTGGGCTCGTGCTCTTTGGGTCTCGGTTAAATAGGCGTAACAATTGCCCCCATCGGTTGGGTCGATCGGCCTCGGCTGGCTCGGCTCGGCCGATGTGACTTCTGCCGACTTTGACAAGCTCTCCAATCTATGCCGACTCATTTATTAGTCGTCATCATGAGTTGGCCCGTTCGATGTTTTTAAGGCGCGGGTTCCGAAGCGCCGTCGGCCTTCAGATGTTACCACGTGTTGCGGCAAGATAATCCCTGCCGCTCGCGGAGTCGTCTTTAAGTGGAGAAGCCGAGGGATTCGTGAGCCGCCTTCCCGTCGTCTTTCTTCTTTGCGCTGATCCCCCTTCTGTCTGAGCTCTGCCCCATGTCGTCTTCCTCTGCTACGGGTTCGGTTCGGTCGGAGCGCGATGCGGATCCAGGTCTGGTGGGTGGCACTCCTTCGGCGACTAGTCAGCATGGGGATGATCTTTCAGGGATTCCTTCTGAGGTCTTGGCGTGGCCTTCGTCGATCTGTGCTACCGCCATCGGGAGCATGCGCTCTACCTACCTGCTTCCGCCCTACTCGGCTCGTGCCCCCGGGGTTGACGAGCGGATCTGCTCTCCTGGTCCCAATGAGGTCGGAATATATGAGAAGTGCTTCCACTTCGGGCTTCGCTTCCCGCTTCATCCTTTCATCGTTGAGTTCCTTCAGGCCCACAATGTGTGCTTGTGTCAATTCTGTCCCAATGCCATCGGAATCCTCGTCGGGTTCGTTGTCGTCTGTATGCTGAAGGGGGTGGTGCCCTCTCTCCGCCTCTTTGCCCAGTTCTACCGCCTGAGCCTCCATCAATCGGGGGCGTGGATTTACATCAGCGCCCGCCCGAAGATGTCCCTGGTGCTGGGGTTGCCAAGCTCTCTGAAACGTTGGAAGGGGGAATACGTGTTCGTCACATTCCCCTCGAGCGTACCCTTCCCGGCTCGGTGGGAGGCGGCCGGTGCCGTTGTTCTTAACCTTGGTGAGCCGACGGTCGCCGAGCAGCAGACGGCGAGGGACATGTTGGCAATTCCTACGAGGGAGCGCTCGATCGACTTCCTCTTTAGTGACCACAATTTGCGCCGGACGGTGTGGCCCCTAGGTAAGCTGCTCCGAATGCTCGCCCCACGAGGTCGCCCGGGTTCTGCTCTGCCTCTCATTTCTTCTTTGTGCGCAGGTGGGTTCCCTCTCGGTCCTTCTCCCGCCAGCGCTCTCGTGCAGGTCCCGAACCCGGATCCGCGTAGGAGGGACCATGTGTTGGCGGTCCGGAAGAAGCAACGGGTTGTGACCGCGTCCGGAGGCTCGAAGCGAAAGGAGATGTCGTTTCCCTCTCTCCCCTTGCAGGGGTCTCCCAAGAGGCTCCGCGAGGGGGTCGAGGGGGTCGACGTCCAGCCGACCGCTGACCGACCTCATCCTGCTCCCGTCGAGGTTGCCTGGCCGTGGGCTGGCCCTTCACCTCTCCCGGATGGCTCTCTCCCTGAAGTTTACAGTCGGTATCTCGGGGCGTTCCGCTCCGCTCCTGGCGAGTTCCCTTCGTCAGGGGAGGGTCTTCTCCGTCCACGCTTTCCAGTGGGAGAGAAGGAGTCGGTGTTCTCGAGCCGCGGAGCCGCCGCTCGGGTGGCCGAGAACTGTTGTCTCCCTTCCGACCAGGCGGTGTTGGACGGAGTCAGAGGCGATTGCTTGGCTACCTTCATGATCCAGGCTGGCCAACAGGTAGTGTGTCTCTGCTTGTCCCCCGGTTCTTCAGCTGCTTTCGCCGTCTTACCTTCATTGCTTTGGCACAGTTGTCCTCGGCGGGCCTCTCGATGAGGCGTCAATTCGCGGCTCTTCCCAAAGCCAAATCCATGGCCGGGCTAGGCCCTGAGGTCCCTGGCGAGGAGGAGGAGGAAGCTGGTCAGTTGGAGGAAGCACGGGTTCAGTCCCTGAACTCCCGCATAACTGAGCTGTCCTCTGCCCTGGAGGTGGCGGATCGGGAGAGGGCCGTGGCTCTGGCCGCTCAGTCAGAGGCCGAGTCGCGGCTCGCCTCTCTTTTAAAAGATGTCGGCACGTCTGGAGGAGTCAAGCAGATCCCCGACCCGGCCGCTGCCTTCGAAGCCTCGGAGCTCTCCGATCGTCTGGATGCGGCGGAGGAGCAGGCGAGGGCCCTTGCAGCCCAACTTGGAGAGAAATCCCGGGAGATCGAGAAGGAGAGGGCGGAGCACCAACGCCAGGTCGAGACCTTAGAGGCCCGGCTGCGTGGGCTCGAGGAGGTGGACCCGGCCCAGATCGCTCAGGATGCCGTGGCGGAATATGCCACCTCCTTTGTGGAGACCGCCTTATCGAAGGCGTACGAGAAGGGCTTCGCCCGGTGCCAGTCCGAGATCGAAGAGAAGTTCCCGCTTTCGGGGATCAACTTCGAGATACTTCGGATGTACTCCGACACCGAGCGGAGTAAGGGGGGAGACCCTAGTGAGCTGCCAGCCTGTGGCTCCCCCGGTGCTCCCGGAGAACAATGAGGGAGGGGAATGCCCCTCGACCTCTTCGTGTATCCCTCTGTACACCTTTTTGCTCCATCTGGAAAGGAATGAATTTAAAACAAATTTATTTCATATGAAGTGATACATCTATTGAAAATACTTGCGTAAATGTTCCGCATTCCAAGTGTGAGTGAGAACTCTCCCTTCCATGTCGGCTAGTCGGTAGGCTGCGGGTCCGAGGACCTCGACGACTTGGTAGGGTCCCTCCCATCTAGCCGCGAGCTTCCCTTTGCGAGCGGTATCAGTGGTGAAGCCCGCTTTCCGGAGGACCAGGTCCCAAAGGTGGAAGCTTCTCCCCCGCACCCGAGCGTTGTAGTATTGGGCCACCTTCTGCTTTTGGCGGATGATGGTGGCCAGTGACTGCTCCTGTCGTTCGTCGAGGAGCTCCAGGCTGAGCCTTAGGCCCTGCGAGTTCCGGTCTTCGTCAAAGTACTTGAGGCGCAGAGATTCTTCACCTAATTCGACCGGTACCACCGCCTCGGCCCCATAGGTGAGCATGAAGGGGGTCTCGCCTGTAGCCTCCTTGTGGGTCGTCCGGTATGACCAGAGTATCCCGGGGAGCTCTTCCGGCCAGTTCCCTTCGGCGTCCTTCACCTTCTTTCGGAGGGGCTCTATGATGCACTTGTTGGCCGCTTCTGCCATCCCGTTGGTTTGGGGGCGTGCTACCGAGGCGAAGAGGAGCTGATTCCCCATTCCTCGCAAAAATCTTTAAACCTTGCTGAGTCGAACTGCTTCCCATTGTCTGTGACGATGGCCCGTGGTACTCCGAATCGGGAGATGATGGAATTCCACACGAAGCTTTTTGCTTTCTTCCACGTGATGGTTGCCAACGGCTCGGCCTCGATCCACTTGGTGAAGTAGTCCACTGCCACGATCAGGTGTTTCCGCTGCCCTCGTCCTGGTTTGAACGGTCCGAGGATGTCGAGCCCCCATTTTGCAAAGGGGATGGGGCTCACGATAGGGATGAGCTCTGATGGAGGAGTCGAGATGTGGTGGGCATACCTCTGGCATTCTTGGCATCTCTGGACGTAGCTTGTGGCATTTTGGGTCAGGGTCGGCCAGTAGTATCCCTGCCTCAAGATCTTCTGCGCGACTATCTTGCCCCCGTGGTGATTCCCGCAGATCCCGTCGTGAACCTCCCGCAGGACGTAGTCAGCTTCTTGCGGCCCGATGCACTTCAGGTACGGGAGGACATCCGTCTTGGTCCACCGTCTTCGGTAGAGTGTTCCCTCATGGATTACGTATCGGAGCGCCTTTCTCTCCAGGGTTCGGCGTTCGTCCCCATCGGCCGGCACCTCACCATGAGTGAGGTACCGGATGATCGGGTCCATCCAGGTGGGTTCCTGGTCGATCGCCATCACCTCGTGCTCCTCCGTGCTGGGGGATGGCAGGTTCTCCACGTAGATAGTGCGGCCTAGTTCCTTTGGCGAGGACGAGGCCAGTTTTGACAGCGCATCGGCCCGCGCATTCTCTGATCGTGGGAGGTGTAAGACCTCCACGTCCTTGAACTTGGACATCGCCGCTCTGGCGACTGGGAGGTATCTCTGCATCGCCTCCTCTCGTGCCTCGTAACTCCCTAAGAGTTGGTTGACAATGAGCTTTGAGTCGCTGAGGAGGCGGACGGACTCGGCTCCGAGCTTCAGGGCCAGCCTCAGGCCGTTGATCACCGCTTCGTATTCCGCCACGTTGTTCGTGGCCGGGAACTCGAACCGCAACGTGTATTCCACAATGCTCCCCTCCGGATACCGGATCGCGATCCCGGCCCCGCCTCCCGACTGTGTGGCCGAGCCGTCCACATGGACGATCCACGCTCCTGGATCCCCTGGCTGAAAGTGGTCAGCCGAAAGAAAGGACAGGGGTTGAGCAATTACCGTCGTCGGGTCTTTTTCCTTTGGGGGGTCATTTCTTTCCGTCGTGCACTCGGCGATGAAGTCGGCCAGGGCCTGTCCTTTGATGGCCGTGCGCGGTTTGAATCGGAGGTCGAACTCGCTCAGTTCCACTCCCCAGTTTAGCATCCTTCCCATTCGATCGAATCTCTTGAGATTCTGCTCCAGCTGTGAGTCAGTCAGGATTAGTATGGTGTGGGCCTGGGAATAGGGTCGGAGCCTTCGTGCTGAGAGGACGAGGGCGTACGCCAATTTCTCCATGGGCGAGTATCGCACCTCCGCCCCCTTCAAGATCCGGCTCGTGTAATACACCGGCCATTGCACCCCGCCGTCCTCCCGGATCAGCACCGAACTCACAGCCTCTTCCGCGCACGCCAGGTAAAGGCTCAGCGACTCCCCTTCCCGTGGTTTGGACAGGAGAGGGGGGCTGCGGAGATATTCTTTGAGGTCCTCGAACGCCCGGGAGCAGTCTTCGTCCCAATGTATCGTCTTCCTGTTGTTTGGAGGTTCCGCGATCGCTTTCCTTAGGACTTTGAAGAAGGGGAGCGATCTTTCCGCCGATTTGGAAAGGAACCGCCCCAAAGCTGCGATGCGCCCGTTCAACCTCTGCAGCTCTTTGATCGTCGTCGGCTCGCGCATGTTGATCAGTGCCTCGATCTTGTCGGGATTAGCTTCAATACCACGATTAGTTATCATAAATCCCAAGAACTTGCCAGATCTTACCCCGAACGTGCACTTCGCGGGGTTGAGCCGAATGTGGTGCCGCCGCAACCGCTCAAAGGTCTCCCGCAAGTCGGTGATGTGGTCTTCCGGTCGCCTTGATTTGACAAGCATGTCGTCGACGTAGACTTCTAAGTTCCTCCTGATCTGGGAGCTGAAGACCTTGTTGACCATTCTCTGGTAGGTGGCCCCCACGTTCTTCAAGCCAAAGGGCATCTTCTTGTAGCAGTAAGTTCCCCGGTCCGTCGTGAAGGCTGTCATTTCTTCGTCCCGGGGGTCCATCTGGACTTGATTATATCCGGAGTAAGCGTCCATGAAGCTTAGCATCTCGTATCCCGAGGCGTTGTCCACCAGGTGGTCGATACGCGGCAAGGGATAGCTGTCCTTGGGGCAGGCCTTGTTGAGGTCACTGAAGTCCACGCACATTCACCACTTCCCGTTGGGTTTCTTGACCATCACCACGTTCGACAGCCACTCCGGGTACCAGACCTCTCGTATGAAGCCGGCATCAAGGAGACGCTCCACTTCCTCGGAGGCTGCCTTCATCTTCTCGCCACCCAGGTTGCGCTTCTTCTGCCTAACCGGCTTGAAGTTGGGGTCGGCGTTGATCTGGTGGACAATCACCTGGGGGTCTACGCCGGGCATGTCTTCTGGTGACCAAGCAAAGATGTCCAGGTTCGCCTCCAGGCATTCGACCAGCTGATCCCTCAAGTCCTGGCTCAGCCCTCTCCCGATCGAGACGAACCGGCCCTCGATGTCTGTGACCGGGATTTGCTCCTGCTCCTCCACAGGGGCGGGCCTAGGCCCACTCCTCAAATCGAGCGCGGCCATCCGATCGGCTAGGCGATCCTCGGGTCCTTCCTCCGCCAGTAGATAGCAGGTGCTCGGTCTCCCCGCATCGCCTTCGACTTGCCCCATTCCCCCCGGCGTTCGGAACTTGATAGTCTGGTGGAGGGTCGAGACTACCGCGCCGACTGCGTTGAGCAGGGGTCGGCCGATGATCCCATTATATTCCGACCTGATCCCCAAGACGATGAATTCCACCGCCAGGGTCACCGAGTCTGGTGGTTTCCGAGTGTTATCGGGAGATGGATCGTCCCGATGATGGGGGTGGAGTGACCCGTGAATCCAACCACGGGACCCGAGCGAGGTCGTAAGTCTTCTTTCCGCCGCCCCATCTTCTCCAGGGTTGACATAAAGAGGACGTCACAGGAGCTGCCGGTGTCGACAAGCAGCCGTCGTACCATGGCGGTGTCTATGACCAATGACACCACCAAAGCCACGTCCGAGCTGCGTGCCGTTACGGACGCATTCGGTCTCTCGACCGGTGGGGATGGGGAGGGTTCCCCGGCCCCCTCCTCACGATCCTTCTTGCGTCGGACCCGTGCTCGTCCTTGCTGGTGGTGACGGGCCCTGTCGCCCCGTGTCAGGGCTTCGCTCTCCTTTCGCCGAGAAGGGGGAGGTCGCGTCATCGTAGATGTGGTTTGTTTCTTCGTGGGACTGTTCGTTCCCACAGACGGCGCCAGATGTTTCAGAGTGTTTTCTCACTACTAAGCGTTGACCGTGATGGACCCGGTCAACGTGGTCAAGGGGCCCGCTCTGGGTCCCTCGGGGTGCTTCGAGTCGGTGCAGAAGGGGGCGAGGGGGAGCCTCGGCCCTGGTTGAGACGCTCGGCCTCGGACAGATGTGCTCGGCCTAGGCCGGCTGACGGTGAGGGGAAGCCTCACTGTCTGGTTGATCGTGTGATCGACGAGAGCCGAGGAGTAGCCTCGGCCCGCTGGTCAGCTGTCCACCTGCGCAGACGAGAACGCTCGTCAGGGGGCCGGACCTTGGTTCCGGCCAAATCCCCTCCGATGCCTAAGTCAGATAGAGATCTGAGAAAGGAGGCCCGGCGGAGACGGTTCGACTCATGAGGAGATCGTAACGGCGTCTCTCGGTGCGAGCGGGGGAGGAAGGAGATGAATTGGGGGAACGAGGTCGTTGATGGAGTACCTTAGGTTTTGTTACCTCAGATGCGGTCCTTTCTTCGTCGTTTTCCTGGCTCTTTTGTAGAGCTCCCCGCGTGATTGCCTCTGGCCCACGTCCCACGCCCACCATCGATCGTGCCCCATCAGTCCCCCCTTGCCGCCGCTCTCTCCGCCCTGTCAGCACCTCCCCATTATCGCTATTTAGTGGTCGCGCGTCCGGGGGAGTGGTTTTCGCAGGAGTGGGCGAGTGGCCAGCGGGTTATTGGGGCCGGGTCGGATCGAAGTTCGTGGAGGTCCCTTATAGGGCCCTTGCAGAACGGGCTTTCGAGGATGCAGATGGGCTCTTGACCAGTAGTTGGGCTTCTGGGCTCGTGCTCTTTGGGTCTCGGTCAAATAGGCGTAACACCAACCAAACTCAATCATTAGACCCACCCACCTACCCACCCACCTTACACAGCCTGATGACATGCCTGCTAGCTACCTCTCACTCAAAACATCTCCCAATCAAGCATCAGTGTTAGATTGCCGCAGACGTGGCGGCCGATGATGGCCGGGTCGTCACCACTGCCGTCATCAAAACCAATTTCTTTTAATAATTTGTTACTCAGTGGATGATGCAAGGGAAAGCTTGTTGAAATTCATTTCAACTCAACTGGAAAAATATCTAGAGCCAACATTCAAATTTGTGAGAAAATATAACTTGAGAAATGTCATCTTCATCAGGGTATTTGTTTGTCAAATGAAATTTATGCTAAGTGTTTTATTAATTTCTACTTTTTAGTCAATTTGAAGTTGTCATCGATACTTTAACTTCAAGTGAAAGATGCTTTCAACATCAAGTTAGCACAAAGGAATTCAATAGAAACACATAGGCAAGTTAAATTTCTGATCATTTATCGAAGAATCTATAACTAAAGTAGTTCTGTTTAGGTTATCAATGAGTTCATGCATAATAGCATTAATACATGTTTGATGTGCCTTGAAAACATATGTAAATAAACCCATACATGGAGACAGTAACTCTTCACCATTCACATATCAGAATATGGTCATGTATAATTGGTTTTCGTGCATATAGTTTGCTTTCTTGGCAGAAAAAGGGAATGCAATAGAAGCAAGTATCAAGAATAGCGTAAAACGCATAGTAGACTGATTATTTGATTAATAATGTGTCTCTTGGATTCTTCACCATGCCTAAAATCACCCGGCATTGTGGGCATGTACCTTAGTTTAAAATAATAGTAAACAAATTTAGTTCGACCATTTGAGGTTTGTATCCAGTCTCAAACAAAATTAAACAGTTAAGTTAAACAAAATTTGTATAGCAGTAAAACACTTGAATTAAGTCTTTCGCAAATATAATAGCATTAAAACCCAATTACACATAAACATAACACCCAATTTATATGCGTAATTACACATAAATTCAGCCCTATAATGAGGGAAGCAAATATTAGAAGCATGTCAATTACATATGCAATAACATGGCAATGACAGGATTAGTATTGTGACAGGATTTTGGAAATTTGAATGAAAGTGTCCTGTTAAAAAATAACCAAAATGAAGCAAATCAGCAATCTCTCATCCAACAATAAAATTTTCATTAACAAATTAAAAAAATCATCAAGCTCTGATCAAGCTCTTATCAGCAAGCTCTTATCATTAACAAATTAACAAATTCATATTAAAAAAAATCTTCACAGGACCCAAAAACTGACATTATATGACCTTATATGAAAAAAACTTATATTGAACAATTCCAAATGCCATTCACAGGACCTTATATTCACAGGACCTTATATAAACAATTCCAAATGCCAAAAACTTATATTGAACAATTCCAAATGCCATTCACAATTCCAAAAACTTATATTCACAGGACCTTATATGAAAAAAACTGACATTTGAACAATTCCAAATGCCATAATGCAATACTTCAAATGCCAATTCTCATTGAAAGGACCCAAAAATCCTTATATTGACAGGACCCAAAAATTATCAATTGAATTGGCATTTGAAGTATGAACAATTCCAATACTTCAAAATACTTCAAAATACTTCAAATACTTCAAAATACTTCATTGGCATTCCAACCTAATACTTCAAAATACTTCAAAATAATTCAATTTGCTTGGAATGCCAATGATTTGCATTATGTCAGTTTTATATGAACAATTCCAATACTTCAAATGCCAATTCATTAGGTGAAATTGAAATACTTCAAAATACTTCAAAATAATTCATTAGGTTGGAATGCCAATACTTCAAATAATTCATTGGCATTCAAAATACTTCAAAATAATTCAATGCCAATTCCAATACTTCAAAATGCAAATCATTGGCATTCCAAGCAAATTGACATTGAACTCAAATTATCAAAGTATCAATTCAAATGCAAATGAACTCATGGGCATTCAAATACTTAACTCCATGGTTTCCATATCCAAAAGTACACATTCAATTTTTCTCCATAATTGAGAGCATTGTTTAAAAATCCTCATATCAAAAATTGAACCAATTGCAGTAATTCTGCAAGCTATCAAAAATCCTCATATCAAAAATCCTCATATCAGTATCCCAATATCAAAAAACAATTTCATATCAGTTTCCCCATATCATTATCTGCAAGCTATCAAAATGTCCAATAGCTATTGGAAGTGAAAATTGTAATTTGATGATATATCAAAATGTCCTGTGAAGAGCTTATCAAAATTTCAAGCAATAGCTTATCAAAATGTCCAATAGCTTGCAAGTGTCCTGTGAAGAGATTATCAAAATGAAGAGAATTGGATAAAGTGTCCTGTTTAAAGTGCAAGCTATTGGACTTCCAATAGCTTGCACTTCCAATAGCTGTTTTTTCTTTAGCTTGCACTTTGGAATTTGATGATATGGGAATAAATACTGCCAATATTGGAAGTCCAAAGCTATTGGAAGCTAAAGTGCAAGCTAAATATCTTCATTTTGATAATCTAAATACTAAAGTGCAAGCTAAAGTGCAAGCTAAATACTGCCAAAGTTCAAGCTAAAGAAAAAATACAGGAATATTCAAGTGTCTTTGTTCAAAGTGCAAGCCAAAGTGCAAGCTAAAGTGTCTTTATTCAAGTGTCTTTGTTCAATAAAAATACAGGAATATTGCCCAAGTATTTGACATTCAAGTATGTATTTAGCTAAATATTGCCCAAGTATTTGACATTCAAGTAGCCAAGTATTTGAATAAAATATTTTAGCCAAGTATTTGACATTCAATTAGTGTCTTGAATAAAATATTTAGCTAAAATACTCTCACCCAAGTATTTGACATTCAATATTTTTACGGGAATATTGCCCAAGTGTCTTGACATCATCTTGAATATCAAATTCCTTCAAATTTCTTATTGTATTTGCTAAAGTGCAAGCTAAAATATTTTGAATATTGGGCAAATATTTATTCAGCATAAATACAGAGAAAATTTATGAAGATATATGCCAAAGTGCAAGCCAATATCCAATAAATTCAGCAGGAGTCAATAAATTCATAAATCCAATATTCAAAATAGTGATATGTGAATAAATACTGCCAATATTTGCTGAATTTCCAGTTGCAAATATCCAGGAAATTCAAAATGAAGAACACCATAAAAATGAATTTGACTGAAGGGCCTATCCATTGTGAATTTAACATACATACATTCAGAATAAAGTTTTTGAATTTGAATATAACAAATTTGACATACTTTATATTCACAGTATGTAAAGTTTTGGGAATATTTGTCAAATATTCATATAACAAATTTGACATTATAAAGTATTGGTTTTTCAGGCCATTCACAGAATTTCACAGAATTTGGGATAACTGTGAAGAAGACTACACATTACTAACCAAAAACATGTCCAATACAAAATTGCTGGCATTTATCCACATTTTGAAATATGTCCAATGTCCAATACAGTCAGAAATTATATGTATAGACATTACAAAAAAATGTCCATTCACAGAATTTGACATAACTGAAATGATTTCTGAATTTAACAACTATTCACAGAATTTGACAAATATAACAAATATAAAGTATTGGTTTTTGAATTTGAATATAACAAATTTGACATACATATTGGTTAGAAATATTCACATATAACCAATACTTTATATGTGAATTTGAATATTCACAGAAATTTGACATACATACATTCAGAATAAAGTTTTTGAACATAATTTATATTCACAGTATGTCAAATATTCATCAAACAAATTTCTCACCCATCAATTTCTGCATATGGGTGAGAAATTGAATTTTTGCTCAAGTGATAGCTTCTCACCCATCAAATTGAATTTCTGCATATGGGTGAGAATTTGAATTTAAAGTGAAAGCTATCAAATTCACTTGATATCAAAAATGAATTGAGATAATTTGAATTTGAATTGAAATTGCTTTTGAACTTGAATTTTTGCTATCTACTGCATAAAGATGTATGCAAAAATTCAAGTTCAATCCAAATTTCAGTCACATTCTTGATTTTGAAGAGGTGATCAAGCATTTTGAAGAGATGATCAAGCATTTTGAAGAGGTGATATGAATTTGTTGATTAACAGTCACATTTTGCACAGTTATATAACCATTTCTTAAAATATTAAGCATCTGTATTCATATAACCATTCATATTTTGCAAACATCTCATTCATATAACCATTCATATGGTGTAAATACCCAAATTTTGAAAAATTAAACCATCTAGGAATGCTAATCAATTTTTTTGGGTCCTGTCATTTAACCATTATTGCAAACATCTCTATTGCAAACATTGGAATCTGGATTTGGATTGAACTTGGGTGATGAGGTAGAGATTTATGTTAAATGAAGAACTATTGCAAATCTCTATTCAAGTTCAATCTCTATTACAAACATCTATTGCAATCTCTATTCAAGTTCAATTCATCAGAATATCTCTATGCAAATTTAAGTTCAATTCAAGACTTGAATGAAGAACTATTGCAAACATCCAAATTTAAGTTCAATAGTTTTTGTTTCTGTGTAGATGGGGGCATCATGTTTTTAGTTCAAGTTCAATAGTTTTTTGCAAACATCCAAACAATGAAATAGTTCTATTGCAAACAATGAATTTGGATTTGGGCATCATTGTTTTGGATGTTTGCACAAAAACAAAAACTTTAAGTTCAAATAGTCATCTATTGCAATCTCTATTCAAGTTCAATAGTTTTTTGCAAACATCCAAACATCAAAAATTATTGCAAACAAAAACTATAGAATAGATGAATGAAGACTATTGTAAAAACTATTGCAAATAATCTGTGAAATGCAATTTGTTAACCAATCAAAAAAATAATGTTGAAATGCAAATTTTCTGAGAATTTTTGAAAATTGCATTAAAAAATAATGGATAACCAATATCAACTCACATCCCTTCAAAAAATCAATTTAAATTTTCTAAGATTCAAAAATAATGCATTTTTATTGCAAAAAATCAATTTAAATCTTTGAATGCAAATTATCAATGTGAGTTGATAACCAATCAAAAAATCAAAAAAATAAGCACTCAAGTCACTCAGTGCTCTTGAGATAAATAGCATTTTCATTTAAATTTGTGTGAATGTTTGTGTGAATTGAGATATTAAATTGCTCAAGTCACTCAAAAATATCACTCGGGAATTTTATATCAAGAAATATCACTCAAACCTATTAGAAAAAATACGTATGGGAGGGAAACAAATATCACTCAAATATCACTCAATATTAAATCATTCTCAATATCACTCAAATTTCAGTTCAAAAAACATGGAAGTGCCAATTGCCAACAAAACTTGAGAAATTTCATATTAAATCATGGAATTGATTCACATGATTCACAGTTGCAAAATTCTCAGTTCAAAAAAACTTACCAATTTCTCAAGCTTGTCCTGTTATTCAGTTGCAAACTTCCATGATTCAAAAGAAATGAAATTGTCCTGTTATTCAGTTCAAAAAACTTGAGAAATTGATTCACATGATTCACAATTGCAAATTCTCAACATGATAAATTTAAAAGTATAAGAGAAATTTAAATTTAAGAATATAAATTGGAACCAGGGTTATGTACTTGGATAGCATTATCAACTGGATAGCATTGTGCTGTGAATTTGAACTAAATGCTAAATGCTAACTTGGATAAGAGCTAAATGCTATCCAAATCAAGTTTCAAGCTTACAATACTCAGTTGGAACAAAAATTAAATGGCTCATATTCTTTCAAGTTTCAAAAATAAAACAAATAGTCTAATATTCTGATAGAATATTAACAGGACAATGTTTAAGTACTCAGAATGTATGAAAATTGGTTGAATATCTAATGGAATGACATATTAGATTGGTTGTATATGAAATATCTTGATTTGCATTATATAACTACAATGAAATATCTTGATTCAAGTTATCTTGATTTGCAGTATCTCATATCTAATGGAATGACATATGTGATTTCAGCATGTCAGCAATTTTGCATCTTGATTTCAGCATGTATGAAAACTTGAATCAAGATAATTTTGCAACCTTATACAACCAATTTTTACATCCTTAAGAATATTAGATTTCAGCATATGTAATTATCAAGATTGTAAAAACCAACAAAATTATCTCATTGTCCTGTTAATATCAAGAGTCTAAATACATTTAAATTTAAAAAATTATCTCATTCTGATAGCATATGTAATTATCAAGATTCTGATAGTGTGGGTTTGTTAAAACCAACAAAATTATCTCCTCATTGTCCTGATAGTGTTGGTTTATTCACAGGACATATCCTGATAATTACAGGATATGTAATTTTTTAAAACCATTCCATTATCATATGCTTCAGTAGCCAGATTTGCATTATTTCATTTGCATACATGAAAATCAAAATGACATTTCAAAAAAAATGATATTATCATGTTGATATGTTAACATATCTAGTCATTCCATTAGATTGGATAACATTATCCAATATCTCCTTACCCATTTCTACAAACAATACACCCAATTACACAAAACATTATCTCATTGTCCTGAGTTATATAATCCATTACCCAATTACACAAAACAACAATCCATTACCCAAACAACACACCCAATTACACAAACAACACACCATATCCATTTCTGAGTTATATAATGAGATTCAAGATATGTTGATATGTGTATGCAAATCACATATGTCATTCCATTGTAGTTATCACATATGTCATTCCAATTTTCATACATGCTGAAAGCAAGATGCAAAATTTTATCTCATTCCATATACAACCAATTTTCATGTATGCAAAATTATCTTGTATAATGACATATTTTTACATCCTAATAGTAGATTCAAAATTATCTTGATATTTACATATGCTGAAATATGATCATTACATATGCTATCCACATACAACTGAGTTATATAAGGATGTAAAAAATACCTCTTATTACAATGAGATTCAAGTTATCACATGTATGAAAATTTGATCATATAACTCAGAAAGTTTATATAAATTATAAAAAAGCTACTTGAATCAGATTTACATCAAAGTTTATCACATCTGAGATTTACAATGAGATTTACAAATGAGATTTACATCAAAGTTATTATCAAAGTTATTACAATGAGATTTACAAATCTCTTATATGATCAAAGTTTATCACATATGTAAAAATCACATATGCTACTTGAATCTTCATACATCATAAAAAATATCTCCTTCTATGTGAGATAAATAACCAATAAAAAATCTAAAGATTATGAAGATTGCTCAAATTACTCAGGACAATTGGTTACTCAGGACAATTATTAACATTATGAAGATTACTCAGAAGATTACTCAAAAAATTATTAACATCATGAAAATTTTATTAAGGTCACTCAAGAATTATTAACTCAAAATTATCACTCAGAAATTTAAAATCAAAAACTATCACAGGAAGCAGGGCAAATTTAAAATGGACAATGCAGTGGGGTGCTATGCTTGATGAGGGTTGAAGAAACATACGTTGAGCTGCTTGGCGTGTGCTCTTCTTGATGTGCTGGTGTGAAGCAGGGCAAATTTCAGGTAGAAGAAGATGGCGAGGAGATCTGGAGGAGTTGCTGAGGCCGTGATGAAGATCAAACAGCTGAAATATGAGGCTAAATTAAAAAATTTGAGGGTGAAATAAATTAAAAGAAAAGATGAGTCTTGATGTACTTGCGCTGCGTTGTTGAGCTGAGGTAGAAGAGGGTTCTTGAGCTGAGGTAGAAGATGAGGTAGATGTGTTGTTGAGCTGGAGGAGAGTTGTTGAGCTGATGTAGAAGAGGGGGCTTGAGCTGAGGTAGAAGATGATGGCGTTGAGGGTGATCTCCTGTGCAATGCTTCCTTTTGGCGCACAAAGAAATTATGTTCTTTAACCGTGATGTGATCAAAATTGGTTCCCTCTCAACTGTGATGTGATCTAAATACTTTCCCTCCCAATTCGAGAAGATGTAAAGGGTTTGAGTTCAAAATTTTAAATACAATGATTTGATTTCTTATTACAATTTCTCATATCTCAATTTCTCAAACCCAATTACAAATAACCCAATCTCTACAAACAACACACCCAATTACACATAACCAATATCTCTTAACCAATATCTCTTATCCATTATCTCTTAACCAAAATCTCTTATACATACAACAATACACATATCCACATATAACATTACACATAACCAATTTCTCTTATCCAAAAACCCATGATAACATCCCTGTTTTATAATATAAATATGTTCGGTTATGTTAGTTAATTAGTTAATATTTTATAACCTATATTAGTTTCATAAGCTAAGTTTCTAAAGAATTAGTTTATAATAAAATAAAAAGTTACATTTATCAACCTAGTTATAAAGTTTAATTATAAGTAAGTTATATTTATTAAATAGTTAAGTTAGTAAGTTATATAAGTAAGTTAATAACTTAGTCATATTTTATATTATAAAGTTTTATTATTAGTTGTATGGCTAGCTTGCCATGTAACATATGTGAATCAGATACCCCTACCGCTGACCAAAACAGGCCTTTCACTACAAGGCAAATCAGTAACTCTTCGTAATCTTGCCATGGGCTTTAATTCAAAAACAAATGCATGCTAAAATTAGTTTCCTTTCATTAGCAATTGATCCATTGAACAGTTAACTAGTCTTGACAATCTGCACAGTATCGTGGAAGCTTGATTTTTTTGAACAATTACGTAAAAATGCGTAACTCTAGATAAATGATTCCTAACTTGTACTTACAGTAACACCACAGACATTGGGTTTGGGATAACTTATAATAGCGAGGGCGCGGGAGCGACTAGTCCAGGCCTTGTTGTCACCGTGTGGGTTCTAGCAACCCATCACAGTAGCCGGTGACAACCATCACAGATCGCAGATTATTGCACAGTTCTTAGAGAATGGTTCGCCCGGGTAGCACCCGTGGCAAGTGGTGGACTCTTGGTTGCTTACTGTACCGCACATTATAAGTCACAGTCTAGGTATGACTCAGTTAGACTCTCGTAACATGGACTCTTTTAATAAAGTACTTTTAATTGTTGGATATTGCTGATAATTGTAAATTGCAAGTTACATTTCTGCTCTATTTCCTTATCATCATTATTCGCACTTTACTTCTTTTCTCCTTAGACTGCCATGCTTATACTTTGTATTAATCTCCATGATTAGAGACACTTTGAGATACGTCTGATCCTGGCGACCCTTCCCTTTGTGGTGGACCCGCCAGATATTTCACAGGTCGAAGAAGTTGCACCAGAGACTACAGACACTGAGTTTGCTGTAGAGTTTGACTAGGAGGACGATGGTTACTAAGTGTGAGTGTGAGAGAGTTTTAGTATTTTATGTATCAGAGTGGCTTGGTGTGTATTTGTATTCGGTTGTATTTCCTTTTCTGTACGCTGCTGATTGTAATAAGGTTGTAAACCATTTTCATTATGAGCATTTTGGTGTATTTCTGCAACAGAGCATGTATTGACTTATTGGTACCTATCAGGACTAGCGCATGTTCCAAACAGTAACGGGCCCCAAGAGTGGGTCGTTACAGACAGTTTGCATATTTTTCTGAGTTTCGAGCTATTTTTTACATTTTATGGAACATATGGCTCTTTTTATTAAATGATATGATTTTTATAGCCTAAGTTTGTCTTGTCTTATTTTTTCAGTTGAAGATGGCAATCTCCCAATTCAAACAGACATTTTTGCAGAGTTCTGAGCTGGGGGATATTTTCTATATTTTATGGAAGATAAGAATCTTTTTATTAAATGATGGGATTTTTATAGCCTCGGTTTGTTTTCTCTTATTTTTTTAGTTGAAGAGGTCGATCTCTTGTTTCCAACGGACACTATTGCGGATTTTTTGACCTCGACACTATTTTCTATATTTTCTAGAAGATATGGATCTTTTTATTAAATAATATTATTTTGAGGCCTAATTTTGTCTTCTCTTATTTTTTCGTCGAAGAGGGCGATCTCTCGATTCCAACTAACCTTTTACAAACTTTTCTTAGCTCCAGGCAAATTTCTACATTTTCTGTAAGACATGGATCTTTATATTAAATGATATAATTTTTATAGCCTAATTTTTTCTTCTCTTATTTTTAAGTTAAAGATGTCGATCTTCAGGTTCCAACAGAAATCTTTAAGGATTTTTCTGAGATCTGGGGTATTTTCTACATTTTCTAAAAGATATGAATCATTTTATAAAATTATATGATTTTGGCCTTTTTATTGAAGGTATATGATCTCGGGACTATTTTTATTGAAGGTATGAATTTTTAATTCAATGATATGATTTTTATCGCCTAATTTTGTCTTCTCTGATATTTTTAGTTGAAAAAATGTCAATCTCCTGGTTCTAACAGAAATTTTTACAGATTTTTCTGAACTCCAGGCTATTTTCTACAATTTCTGTAAGATATGACTCTTTATATTAAATGATATGATCTTTATGGCCTAATTTTGTCTTCTCTTATTTTTTTTCGTTGAAGATGGCAAACTCCAGATTCCAACCGACATTTTAGATTTTTATTAGCTACGGGGTATTTTCTTCGATTTCTATAAGATATGAATATTTGTATTAAATGATATGATTTTTATAGCCTAATTTTATCTTCTCTTATTTTTCAATTGAATATGGTGATCTCCCAGTTCCAACAGACATTTTTGCGTATTTTTCTGAGATCTGGGCTATGTTCTGCATTTTCTAAAAAAATATGGATCATTTTATTAAATGATATAATTTTTTTTGCCTAATTCTGCCTTCTCTTATTTATCTGTTAAAGATGGCGATCTACCAGTTCTAACGGACATTTTTGTGTATAAGCTTGGATCTATTTTCTACATTTTACTGAAGATATGGATCTTTTTATTAAATACATAATTTTGTAGTGTAATTTTGTCTTCTCTTGTTATTCGGTTAAGTATGGTGATTTGCCGGTTCCAACAGACATTTTTTGAGGATTTTTCTGAACTCGAGACGATTTTTCTATATCTTTCGTAAAGATGATATGATTTTTGGCCTAATTTTGTTTTTATTTACTTTTTCGTTGAAGATGGCGATCTCCTTGTTCTAACAGACATTTTTACGGATTTTTATAAGCTCCGGGCTGTTTTCTACATTTTTGTATGATAAGAATCTTTTTATTAAATGATATGATTTTTATAGCATACGTTTCTCTTTCCTTATTTTTCAGTTGAAGATGGTGATCTACAGGCTTCAAATGATATTTTTTCTGATTTCTCTCATCTCGGGGCTATTTTCTACATTTTCTATATGTTTCTTTTTATTGAATGATACGATTTTTGGCCTAATTTTGTCCTCTCTTATTTTTCAGATGAAGATGGCGATCTCCGGGTTCCAAAGGACATTTTTGCGGATTATTCTGATCTACAGGTTATTTTCTATATTTTCTGTATGATATGTATCTTTATATTAAATGATAGGATTTTTATAACCTAATTTTATCTTCCCTTATTTTTCAGTTGAAGATGGAGATCTTCCGGTTACATTGGACATTGTTCACTGATTTTTCTGAGCTCAATGTTATTTTCTTTATTTTATTTAATATATGGATATTTTTATCAAATGAAATACTTTTTGCAGTCTAATTTTGTCTTCTCTTATTTTTCAGTTGAAGATGACGATCTTTCGATTCTAACGGACATTTTTGCGGAATTTTTGAGCACAGTTGCTATTTATCTATATTTTCTCGAAGAAATGGATCTTTTTATTAAATGATATGATTTTTGTCCTAATTTTGTGTTCTCTTATTTTTTCTGTTGAAGATGGCGATCTCCCGGTTTAAACGGACATTTTTGCGGGATTTTTCAGAGCTTTGCGATTTTTTATAGATTTTCTGTAATATGTGAATCTTTATATTAAATCATACGATTTTTATAGCCTAATTTTGTCTTCTTTTATTTTTCAGTTGAAGATGGCGATTCAACGGAAATAAGAGAGGACAAAATTCGGAACCAGGAAATTGCCATGTTCAACCTTAAAATTGTCCGTGGTAACCAAGATATCGCCATCTTCAACTGATAAGATTTTTATATATCATTTTCGTAGCTTCGTACTATTTTCTACATTTTATGAAAGATATGAATCTTTCTATTAATTGATATGATTTTTATAGCCTAAATTTCTCTTTTCTTATTTCCAGTTGAAGATGACAATCTTTTTATTAAATGATATAATTTTTGGCCTAATTTTGTCTACTCTTATATTCTAGTTGAAGACGGCGATCTCCCAGTTCCGACGGATATTTTTGCGGATTTTTCTGAGCTCCAGGCTATTTTCTAATTTTTTTGGAAGATATGGATTTTTATAATAAATGATATGATTTTTATAGCCTAATTTTGTCGTCCCTTATTTTTCAGTTGAAGATGGCAATTTTTCGGTTCCAACGGATATTTTTGCGACTTTTCTGAGATCGGTGCTTTTTTTCTACATTTTCGGGAAGGTATAGTTCTTTTTATTAAATGATATGATTTTTTGGCCTAAATTTGTCTTTTCTTATTATTTTTTCATTGAATTGCCGATCGCCCGGTTCCAACGGACATTTTTGCGGATTTTTATAAGCTCCGGGCTATTTCTATAAGATGTGAATCGTTATATTAAATGATATGATTTTTGAGCCTAATTTTGTCTTATCTGATTTTTCAGTTGAAGATGTCGATCTCCCGGTTCCAATGGACATTTTTGCGGATTTTTCTAAACTTGGAACTATTTTCTACAGTTTATTGAAGATATGAAACTTTTTATTAATGCTATGATTTTTTGCCTAATTTTGCTTTCTCTTTTTTTCTAGTTGATGATGGCATCTTTTATATTAAATGATATGATTTTTTTGGCATTATTTTTATTCTCTTATATTTCGGTTAAAGACGGCGTTCTCCCGGTTCCAACAGACATTTTTGCGGATTTTTCTGAACTCCAGGCTATTTTTCACATTTTCTGGAAGATATGAATCATTTTATTAATTGCTATCAGAGAAGGCAAAATTAGGCCAAAAAATGTCCGTTGAAACTGAGAAATCGCCATCTTCAACTGAAATATAATAGAAGACAAAATTCGAAATCGAGACGTCGCCATCTTCATCTATAAAAATCAAGGTCCTAAAAAACTCACCACGGCAACACCATGGCGTGCCATAGCGGCAAGGCTCGACCCCCATGCCCCGTTAATGCCCATGTAGGCTATTTGAGGCAGCACGCCGTCATGGCGCGCCATGGCGACACAAGGCACACCACAAAAACATAAGGCGCGCCATAAAAAACGAAAAGAATAAAAAAATGGTACTGGGTCCGCATTATAGGGCTAAGAGAACCCGACACGTTCTCTATTATTTGAGGCTTTTCAGCCTGACCGCAACCGCTCGTATTATTAGGCATTATATCGATTCGATTCACCTTTGACGATCGATTCCTCTGGACCTCCCTCTGAGCGGCATCCGTGTCACCAGCCGCCCTCGTCTCCACCATCAGGCCGACGACCGATGGGTCTCCGACCGCAGCCATGTCAGCACCGCCTGTACTGACCTCGACGACATCAACTCCCTCCATCGCATCTAGCGATTCTGGCCAGAGATTTCTGTGTCTTCTTCG
The DNA here is from genome assembly GCA_030789695.1 of Scilla litardierei. Taxonomy (NCBI): domain Eukaryota; kingdom Viridiplantae; phylum Streptophyta; class Magnoliopsida; order Asparagales; family Asparagaceae; genus Scilla; species Scilla litardierei. The sequence continues at coordinate 24,981,115 of CM061139.1, forward strand.
TCATCAATCGGCGATCTCAAAGGTAAAATTAAAAATTTTCAATCTTGGGAAGGTGTATGCTTTAAAATGTCATCTTTTTGAGCTGTTCATGTTTAGATTTGTCCCTTTGGGAAGGTGAGCTCAAACTGCATTATACACAACAAATCAGCTTCATTTAATGATTATATGCATTATGCATAGTATGGTGTTTGTTTACTTGCTTGGCTGAAATGAGTCCATATGATGTATCAATATTATTCCTTTTCTGGCTTTAGAAAGCACTTGTGAACAAAGTTTATTCAAGATGTTGAACTAGCAAATGCCAAAAATCAATGTTCCTTCAAGTATCAGCAAATTTCGTTCAGATTCAATTATCCAAATAGCTTTAACAACTATGTTAATCGAGTGCTTTGATATTTATGACGTATTGAGGTCACATGCTTTTTAGTTATGTAAACAATTGCTTTTTAGTAAAGTAACACTTTAGTTAATTGTAAGCACACATCTCAATGTAGATGGAAGGCTAGGGATTTGGTACGATTTGGAAACTAATCCATCTAAGTGGAGCATAGTCTACTGTCTATATATATATATACTAGTATATATCTGTGCCCGTAGGGCACGGTTCATTTAAGAATTCCCCCTCACATTGTTAGTTTCCCCAAATTTAAAGCACAATGTTTAATGAAGGGTTGTTGGTTGAGAGAGATCAGAAGGGCCCAAGTTTGTCTCTGTGACTTCAGTTTACACAAAAAATCAGTTTCAGTGTCACGTGCTAATGAAGGGTTGTTGGTTGAGAGAGATCAGAAGGGCCTAAGTGACTTCAGGTGTCAAAATCATGAAGACTGGTTGATTTGAATAAAAAGCACTGGAAAATTTTCATATGTTGAACTATTCCCCCTAGGACTGATTCTACAAAATTCACCCTGAATTTTGTCCTCAATTTTGGAACGTGAGATTTTTCTGCTCACAGTTGAATTTTTTTGCTCACAGTTGGTTTTTCCAGTTCAAGCTATATAAGTTTTTTTGCTCTGAGTTTTTTTTTCCAGTTGAATTTATTAGTTTTTTTCAACATCTGATCTTGGCTTATATCCTCAATGGTTGAGAGACTGAAGGTGACTTGAAGCTAAGGGGTGTAATTGAGCAGTACATGAGCTTGACCCCGATCTTGATCAGCATCCCAAGGAGATCGTCCACCTAATTTAAAATAAAAAAGAACAGAATGAAAATCACCTTTGCTCGAAGAATTGCAGAAGGCTGACATCTATATCACTCAGCTGGTATTAATCAAGCAAAATTGTCTCATCCTTCTAGAACTAAAGGCTCCAACCCTGCTGATTTCTCGAATTAAGCTCAGCCGATGTATAGTGGCAGCATGCAGCCATCAGCCGCCACACGTTCCCTGATTGCGATTGAGGAATAAATGAATTTTTTAATGCTCATGGAGCTCCTTCTCTCACACCTAAATTAACCTGAAAAATTAAGGAATCATTAAAAACGATGAGGCCAAAATGATTGAGAGAGAGAGGGACCCAAAATGAATTAAAAATCTACAAGAAATGAGCATGTCCAATCTCTAATTACTAAAATCTACAAAATATTAACAAAAATGATTAAAAATCTGCATATAATAAATATGCAAGGTAGGCAAACACGTATTACTGTTAAGATTCTCATAAGCAAAAAGTGAACAATGCTGAAGAATAGATTGCAATTAAATTGATCAATACCAAAACTCAAGTTCAAAGCACAAGATCAAAAAATACATTTTTGAAATACTCGATAAATTAGTTAATAGACTGAAATACGTAGAGAAAATTTTAAACAATGATCCAATCTTGAATTATAGTAAAAAATAACCAAATCCCGAGTAGTTTGTAAACCAACCACACCATCTGCCTAAGCATGTACAATTATAGCAAAAAAATTTGAATTGATACATGAAAAAATATAAATTATGATGTTGCACTCGAAAATCAACTCTAGTGACATAAAAAATTACCAGTGATCCGGGCAAGAGTTTCTCTTCCAGACAAATCAGTGGCATGTTGAAATAAGAAACTGAACACATCAGAGTTTGCTAGTAAAGACCACATAAGAATATTTAGATCACAGGACACCACTTACAATGAAATTATCATTAAATGATGCAAAGATGTGTGCAACACCAAAAACTTGTTCTTCTTACCTAACAGCTAGCCCAATTGTGACATTATCCTCTTTTGGCTCACTGGTCTTCTTCCTTGACTACAAACAAACATAAACCAGAAAAAATATAATTCAGTAAAATAAATCAAATAAGAATTAGTCTTGCACAACAGTACAATCTGCAGCTATTCATGAATTATCATTAGAGTGTAAGACCTCTCATTTCAATCGATATGAGCTGTAGCATGTGACAATTGCAAGGCCTGCATTTTTGAATTTAACAAACCAGCATATCTAGAATTCTGTAAACATGACAGCATTAGCAAAAATAGCACTCTAGTACAATACAAAAAACATGCAAATACAGTCCCAAACTCAATATGACTCTGAACCTGAATTTTAAGTTGAAGTTGGTTGATAGAAGATTCCCAGAGATAGTATAGAGCATCCCTCGCTGTAGATGAATCTTTTGGGAGACGCTCTGGTGAAGCTCTTCTCTGCTTGTAGCAACTACGAACATGTTTCCAGTTTCAGATCGTATGAGATCACCGCCAACTTAAAGATCACTGCCCTGGAAAATAGCTCACATGTGCACCATTACACAAGTTCACTTCACCTTCCTTAAGCTTCATTCTAGCATGTAACATGAAATTTATTTTTCATCTTACACAGTTTGACTGCAAATTCTTTTTAAAACTTCATTACAGTGTGAACTATCAAATTTCTTGTTCATGTTCATTTTAATAGACAGATATTAAGTTACCATCAAAAGAAGCACATAAAAGCAATGTTCTAAATCTCAATCATATAACAAATTATCGAGACAATCTAACAAACTGATTGTGTATTTAATTATAAAACCATCTTCAATGTAGCGGGTGGGGAAAAAATACTAATGTGGGTATTAGTGAACTGGTGTTTCAAGAATGGCACCGGTGCTTACAATTCAAGCTTTAGCCAATTGTTTTATGCTAGTGAAATTGTAGTACTCGGCTCTGGAACTAGGCAAGCTTTTTGCTGTACTAAAACTCATGTAAACAAAGCCAATAGAGCTGTTTATGCAAAATTATTGCTCTAACATTATCCCACCAAAGCATTCCCTTTTCCATAAACCACCCAAGCACCCATCTGCTTCAAAAAAGTCATTGGTGCCTCTCATCATGCTTTTCCTCTCAACATCTTTTCCATGTACAACTAATCCCTCCGTCAACCCATCCATCCCATCTCCTCTTCCTGCCCATAATTCCTTTGACCAATATCCATTGCTGAGTATCCTAGTAAAATGGAACATCCAGTACTCACCACCAGTCAATCGTAGTTAGCTAATTATTCCAGATCCCCATAAATTCAAAAACTGCAATAGGACCGGTGCATGCATGACTCATATTATGTTCATGATAGAGCACATTCATCATTATGGATCATGGCATGAGATATCAATAGAAATATATTAACAGTAAAAAAAGAGAGTTTTGGGCGACCAAAAATTAGAGGTCTGCTTGCATAATAAAAAAACCTTAAAACCCAGGCTAGAAGAAGAAACCATGAAAATGTGGACAAATATGCTCACTGGGTATACTCTTTTGGTTTTTTAAGAACAAAATTTCAGTTTTTGTAGTTTTTGTTTCATGATTCGGAAAATTGAGTAGTAGAAACTTTTAGTAAATTTTAAGTTTACCTGACTTTGCTTGCACAAATCACAGTGTATGTGCCTCCACTGATGGATCTGCATCAAAGACAAACAAAAGAAAACACACCCACGTTTTATTTCAAACTCTTTCTAATGAGAATTAAAATTAACCAATAAAATGATTCATAGAGGAAGAGAGGTACCTGGCACACCCTGGGATGGGAGAGGGAACCACCACAATATTCATCTTTCTCTTACTTCTACCTCTTTCCTTTTCTCTGCCTCCAGCTCAGGATCTGGTGAGATGGGAGAGGCCACCGGAATCCGGTGGCAAGTCACCGGAATCTGGACATTCATTGGCCGCGAGAGCTCAGGCAGTGGGTTTTTGGGGGCAGGGTGCTCTGAGAGAGAGAGAGAGGGAGGGAGGGAGGGAGGGAGGGAGGGAGAGATAGGAGAGGGAACCACCACACTATTCATCTTCCTCTCACTTATCCCTCTTTCCTTTTCTCTGCCTCCAGCTCGGAATCTGGTGAGATGGGAGTAGCCACCAGAATATGGTGGCAAGTCACCGGACTTTGGACAGTAGCTTGTCGTGAGAGCTCGGGAAGGGGGTTTTTGGGGAAGGGGGCTGAGAGAGAGAGAGAGAGAGAGAGAGAGAGAGAGAGAGAGAGAGAGAGAGAGAGAGAGAGAGAGATTCAAATTGAAACTCTTTTTGGGTCAGCTGTGTTCTCCCCCCCAATTTTGGGTCAGCTGTGTAATATAGATGACAGAGTCAATGGTTTTCCCCCCAATTTTTGAGCTTTCATATTTTTAAGTTTTCCCCCAAAATACAAACTTTCCCCTAATTGTTTAAACTTTAGTCCTAGTCATCATATAGCCTTTGTCCTAGTCAACATGTATAATAGATAACTTAACCAATTTTTCATCTCCCAATTTCTCATATCTCATATTCAACATACAACAACAAAATGTATTACCGAATTACCCAAATTCTCTTATCCATATTCTCTTAACCAAAATCTATTATCCAACAACTCTTATCCAATTTCTCTTGATAACATCCCTATTTTATAGAACATATATATATATATATATATATATATATATCTATGTATGTATATATGTATGTATGTATGTATGTATAGCAAAAAATGTACCTAAGAATGTGAGCAGGTAGAATTCCCTGTTCACGCCCCCTCAGTTCGTTGTTTTAAGTATTTTTTTGAATTTTTTTTGTAGTAGGTAGATATACTAGTTATGAAGCTCCACACAAAATTTCAGGTCAATCCAACACCGTTTGAGCCTCCGTTCATCGATTTCAAAAACGTTGCGCAAAACTGTCCAGAATTCTGGACAGTTTTGCGCAACGTTTTTGAAATCGATGAACGGAGGCTCAAACGGTGTTGGATTGACCTGAAATTTTGTGGAGAGCTTCATAACAAGTATATCTACCTACTGCAAAACAAATTCAAAAAAATATTTCGAAACCCCGAACAGAGGCGGTGTTCGCTGGTATCTCTGCCTGCGCACGTGCGCATGCACATTTGCCCCATATATATATACTAGCAAATAACACATGCACACGAGCACGTAGACTGGAAAAAATGGTCGGGAAGGAGGGGAAGAATAAAAAGTGTGGGTGTGTGTGGGGAGGGTCCAGGGGCAAAAATGCAAAAACCGGGGTTGTATGTGCAAAATTCCCCACCTCTTCTCTTATCTCTCAAAATATCATCATAAAATTCACCACCTCTTCTCTTATCTCTAAAAATCTCATCACTTATCCAATTTCTATTGTCCAAATTTTCTTATCTAATTTCTCTTGTCCAATTTCTCTTATCCAATTCCTCTTGATAACATCCCTATTTTATAGTATGTATATATATATATATATATATATATATATATATATATATATATATATATATATATATATATATATATATATATATATATATATATATATATATATATATATATATATAGGGTAAAGTGTTCCTAGGGTGACTCCTTAGATTCAATCTAAGGAGTCGCCCCCATTTTCCCCATATCCCACATTTTTTTCGGAATTATTTTTCATGGGGTTGTTACTCACCTCATGGATGATCAACATACCAAAAATCAATTCATTCCAATACTTTTAGAGCCCCCATCTACCCCTTGCAACTTCATGGGTTTTCAGCACGTTTTCAGACCGTTGAAGTTGTACGGGGTATATGGGAGCTCTAAAAGTATTGGAATGGCTTGATTTTTGGTATGTTGATCATCCATGAGGTGAACAACAACCCCATGAAAAATAAAATCCAAAAAAATTGTGGGATATGAGGGAAAATGGAGGCGACTCCTTAGATTTAATCTAAGGAGTCACCCTAGGAACACTTTACCCATATATATATATATATATATATATATATATATATATATATATATATATATATATATATAACAACGATTTTTGAATCCTAGGGCTGACTAGAATAAGTGACTAGGACGAATGGGTTGATAGAAAGATGACTGAGATTTAATCTTGAAGAATGAATGGTTGCGATGAAATTTTGTGGAAAGTTTTGGGGGGGAACTTGAATTTTGGTGGAAAACAATGTTGGGTGAAATGAATTTTTTTGAAACGTTAACCTATTACTTTGGGAACTGAGTGACATCATTTCTTCTTTTGATATCATTTTTCCAAAAAAAATTTGAAAACACCGGCCAAAAGTCTATCTTTGTCTTCTCTCTCACTCACTGCATCAGAGCCTTTCTCTCTAAGAATATCAATGGCTCACCATATGACGACGACTTCGAGGCAATCGAATACTGCAAATCAAGTTGGCACCAGCTATCATCTCACTCTTCTCCAAATAAAAACGTCCACCAAAAATAGACGGATTCGAATGATTAAAAGCCTATTTGATTATTACCCACTTGAGGGATATAATAATCACTAAAAGTCCATAAAAGTCAATCAAAAATAGAGGGATTCGAATCACTAAAATCACTAAATGCTGTGAAGTTCAAACTTGATTATTACACACTTGAGGGATTTATATATATAATATAACCCTTCCTCCATGTCTCCAAAAAAACAATTGATCGGTACCAAAGGATCTTTTGAAAAGAAACTTTCGAAAAATTTGTGGGGACACTTACTTTATGGCTGTCAACTAGCTCATTGATCCGTAGCAAAGCAAAATGATTGATCGGGATAAAATGAATTTTCACTTCAATTTTTTTAGCTGCCAGGTAATTGATCCGCGGCAAAATGAATTGCCCAATCAGAACATGCCACTATATCCTATTAAAAGCCATCTGCTCCCTTTCAATTCCTTCCACCAAAGTCTCTTGCTCTCTCTCCCCTCCTCCCTCTCTCGATTTTTTTAATCCTCAAATTTGCCAAACCCTAATTCTCAGTCTTCATGGAGCCCAAGGCCGAGAAGATGCCCTTAGAGAAAAAGATGGTGGCTACCGAGAACCCGAAGGTAGAGCACAAGGAGAAGCCATCGAAGGCTGAGAAGACTCCCGCCGATATGAAGCCCAAGACCGAGAAGCGACTGGCATTGAAGGACAAGAACAAAAAGAAATTATTGCATTCTTTCTCAGTTTTGGCGATTGTAGTTGTTACAAAGGGTTTTCGAAATTGTTACTGGCACTTCATATTTTGTTCAAGTTTCCTTCCATGTTAATTTAATCTCTATTCATCGAAGAATTAACCACTGCAACCTTTCTCAAATTAATCTTTTGATGGGATTAACATATGTTCTTTTTGATTAATTGTGTATTTGTTTATTAACGTTTTCATGTTTTGCAGTTTATTTTGAAGCAAGAGGGGTTTGAATATTTTGCAGAATTAACTGCCTTAGGACGTTGGGGCAAAAGAAAATGTTTTACAGAATTAATTATGTTCTTTTTAAATTAACAAAGGACATTGGAGAAAAATAAAATAACTTACCTGATGCTCTATTCCATGAACTTTCAAAATTTTCATTGTTTCTGTTCACTAAAGAATTAACTGCTGTAGTTTGCATGTGTTTGTGCGATAACTTTTGCAGTGGGGTCAAAACTAGATTAATAAAAAATTTTACTTTCAAGGAAAGAGCATAATTGTAAAAATCATAGTTTAACTGATACTGGGAATATAAAATTAGAATATATGTTGGCATGTTTTCGTATTTAAACTGTTTGATGATTATATCATTATTAAGAAAAATTATCAAGAAAGGATATGGAAGAATTTGCAGCAATAAGGGTAAAAGAAATCTTGAAAATTATAACATAGAAGATGAGAGTCATATGAACAAACTTGATTTAATTTGAGGCTTGATGTTTATTTTGTTATTTTTATTGGATCATAACACTAAAAAGTAATAATTGAGCTGCAATAAGAAGAGAGTAATATTTAACGCTTGCTGTTTATTTTGTTCTTATTGGAGCGAAGCACTAAATCCGCATTGTTCATGTTCAATCCAATGAAGTAGTTTCTTAGACTGATCTTGACCTTTGTAAAACTCTACATTGATAATGTGTTGGGCTAACAGATGAAAACCTGTCAAACGACAAGACCAAACAATTCAAACCACACCTTAGAAGCTATTTTCGCATGAAAATCTTTTAAGAGCTCTCCATGGTCTTTGTCCAAAACAAATGGAGTAATAGGATATGTACCATTTATGGGCTTAACATATACTTGCCTTTGTTCATTGTCAAGGTTGAGCTTGGTGTTTATAGTCCCAGACATACATAGGATAATATAGGGGTGCACCTGAGATTGCCAGTTGATGTCCAAATCTTTTTACAAGCACTTTGTCACGTTTCATTTATTATACAATTAAGGGATGTTTTTGAATGAGTTTGCTGACTAGACTAGATTTTGGGGGACAATAATTTTTGGAAAACTTAGTGGAACCAAATCAAAAGAGAGCTAAATTTTAGAGAGCTAATTTTTTTGAAAAAAACTAAATAACAATTATTAAGTTTAGATTATTATTTGTTTAAAATTATGGGATCCACTCTTTTGATGGGGGAATATTCTAAATGAACTAGGGAACTAAATTTTGTGGTGAACAAAAATTTTTGGGGTGGACTTACATAACAATTATGCGTTTTAATTATTATTGTTCGTATAAAACTAGGAGATCCAAAATTTTGTGCCTATGCTATTTGAAATGAATCGCGGCTGAAGGTGCCCGTGCCGATTTTTTTATGCTAATTTGTTGTTCCACACCAAAGGCACCTACACCGAATTTTTTGTTTCGCGCTGAAAGCGTCCGTGCCGCTAAATATTATTACGCTAATTTGTTCTTTTAAATTTTGGCTATGGAAATAATTTTTTACGGAACAAAGATTTCGCGGGAGAAAATCTTAAATGAACCGTGCCCGTGGGCACGGGTTATGACTAGTATATATATAATATATACACACATTTGCCGCCTTAAGCCACGCCTTGAAAAACGTCGTGGCTCCGCCAAGGCTCCTAAGGCTTGAGGCTTGACCTCGCTGCCATGCCACACCTCACACCATTTAGAACCTTGATAAAATGTCGGTTGTAACCGGGATATCACCATCTTTAACTGATAAGATTTTTATATATCATTTTATGAGCTTGGTGCTATTTTCTACATTTTATGACAGATATGGATCTTTCTATTAATTGATATGATTTTTATAGCCTAAAATTTTCTTCTCTTATTTTCCAGTTGAAAATGGTGATCTTTTTATTAAATAATATGATTTTTGGCCTAATTTTGGCTTCCCTTATATTCCAGTTGAAGATGTTGATCTCTTCCAATGGACATTTTTGCATATTTTTCTGAGCTTTGGGTTATTTTCCACTTTTTGGAAGATGTGTATTATTTTATTAATTGATATGATATTTTGGCCTAATTTTGTCTTCTCTTATTTTTCAGTTGAAGATGGCAATCTCCCAGTTCCAACAGATATTTTTGCGGATTTTTCTAAGCTTGAGGCCATTTTGTACACTTTTTGTAAGATAAAAATCTTTATATTAAATGATATGATTTTTATATCCTAATTTTTTCTTCTCTTATTTTCAGTAGAAGATGACGATCTCCCAGTTCCAACGAACATTTTTGCGTATTTTTCTGAGCTCCAAGCTATTTCTACATTTTATTAAAGATATGGATCTCTTTATTAAATGACAAGATTTTTGTAGCCTAATTTTGTCTTCTCATATTTTTTAGTTGAATATGGTGATCTCCCGGTTCCAACAGACATTTTTGCGTATTTTTCTTAGCTTTTGGCTTTTTTCTATATTTTCTCGAAGATATGAATCTTTTATTAAATGATATGCTTTTTTGACCTAATTTTGTCTTCTCTTCTTTTCAGCTGAATATTGCGATCTCCCAGTTCCAACAGACATTTATGCGGATTTTTCTGAGCTCAGTGCTATTTTCTACATTTTATGGCAGTTATATATCTTTTAATTAAATGATATGATATTTGGCCTAATTTTGTCTTCTTTTATTTTTCAGTTGAAGATGGCAATCTCCCGGTTCCAATGGACATTTATTCAGATTTTTCTTAGCTCCGAGCTATTTTCTAAATTTTATGTATGATATAAATATTTATATTAAATGATATGTTTTTATAACCTAATTTTTCTTCTCTTATTATTCTTTTAAAGATGGCGATCTCCCGGTTCCAACAGACATTTTTATCGCGTTTTCTGAGTTTGGTGCTATTTTTCTACAGTTTCGAGAAGTTATGGATCTTTTTATTATATGATATGATTTCTTTAACAAAATTTTTTCTTCTCTTATTTTTTAGTTGAATAAGGTGATCTCCCGGTTTGAACGAACATTTTTGCGGATTTTTGTGAGCTACGAGCTATTTTTTACATTTTCGGAAAGTTATGGATCTTTTAATTAAATGATATGATTTTTATAGCCTAATGTTGTCTACTCTTATTTTTCAGTTGATGATGGCGATCTTTCGGTTCCAACGAACATATTTGCGTATTTTTTTGAGCTCGGTGCTATTTTCTACATTTTATATAAGATATATAACTTTTTACAAAATAATATGGTTTTTATAGTGTAATACCTTGTTTTGTATATACGGTTACAATGTACATATTTCTAGACATATTTGTACGAATGAAATTTTTGGGTATTTTTATAAATTTTCCATAATTTTCTAATTATCAAATTATTTTAAAATGTTTTTAAAACATCGTTTGGATTAAATGGATTAGTATTTAGATGGTATACTTGGTATTTGGTGAGTAAGGGTATTTTAGTGGAGTATTTCTATTTATTAGAAAATAGAAATACATAGATTTCCTAATGGAGGCACATAGCCAAAGAGGTGTCATCACCTCTTTGATTTTCACCAAACTCTCTCCATTTGGCAAGCTAAGAGGGAATTAAGGGATGACGAGGAAGAGTGGATGAATAAAAGAGAAGAAATTAGGAAAAATCAAAAGAAGAAGAAGAAGAAGAAATTCAAGTTCTCATCCCTTCTTTTCTCTCTCATCTCCTCCCTTTGCACCTCCCACTCCACCACCATCTCATTAATTCAATCCCACTATTAACATCCACCATTGCAGCTTAAGGCATGGAAGAAGAAAGCTTGAGGATTGATGGGGTCTTCAAGGAGAAGAAGGGCCAAAGAAATTAAGAAGGAGATATTTGAGTTAGGAGTTGTAACGTCCCAGTTAGGATGTAGTTTTAGGATTGTGGTTATAGAGTTTCATCACCTAGTTAATTTTAAGTTGGGATTTGATGTAGAATGTAGTTTAAGCCCTATGCTAATAAAGTGCCATGTTATGTTAAGTTTAGTATGCACGCTTATGATGTAATGTTTTATTTAGTGGAAGTATGCATAGTTTGCCAAAATATACCATGTAACATCCCATATTAGTGTAGACCATGTTGCCATTATGCTTCCTTTCTTAGCTTTAAAATCATTATCATGTCAAATTATTAGGATGGCAATGGTAGTATGACTAGTAGCTTCAGGTTAGTCTGTCAATATGCTATAATAGCTATGTTAATGATATGCTGTCAAAATTTGAGTTTTGTCCTGTAGATTCAAAAATTCATTTCTACTACTGTAGACCTCCAAATGGGATGATTCAAAATGTTTTGAAAAGGTCATGAAGTTAACTATAACTCTATAGAAGGAAGCAGAACCTAGTTTTGACTATAGGAATGTGTAAACAGAAGACTTTACCATGGTGTCAGTTTTAGACAGATTCTGCTACATTTTGAGAAAAATTTCTTAACTCTCTCTACAAACCCCCAAATGACACAATCTTAGATAATTTGAAAACAGAACTTAAGCATCTACAACTTTTATGTGTACTAAACCAGATTATGACAATAGATAGCTGTTTTAGACTGATATATCAGAGTCTAGATTCCAAACAAAATTCTGTAGTTGTCACATAAATATCGTGCTAAAGTTTGTGAAAATTATGGTGCTAAGAATGGTGATATTCATGCTTATGGATGTAATGTTGTTATCCAAGTACAATGTCACACAAATGCCATGTTATGCTCCTTTTTCCATATTAGCATACTTTATGACAAGATGCTTCCATACCATGATATGTTTCATATTAAGAATGATAGAGTTATATGTTAATTGGAAACATAAGATGGCATAGTGTATGTGAAATTTGTCATGAAAAGAATGGTAGCTTAACAGAAATTAACACCATATAGACCAAAGTGCCCCATGGACCAGTGTGCCATGAAAATGCCGGACGCCACCCACTGAATCCATTGGGCCACCTCTTGAATCTATGTGTGGTATGATAGATGACATGGACGTACGTGCTACTTAGACCAGCGTGCCACAGAAATGTCGGGGGCCACCTCCTGAATTCATGGGAGCCACCTCTAGAATCCATGAGTCACATTGTAGGCACGCTGGCATAGATGGGATCCATTAGGTATTGCATTTGTATTCATAACCATTCATATGCATCACGTGCATACCTATGATTGTCTGCCTTTACTTCACACTTATTTAATTCTGTAGCTCTTACTTTTCATTATCTGCATGTGATGTTGCTTACTTTCCCTGCATGTTAATTCAGTAGACCTTATGTACAGTACTTGTTCCTTATGCATAAATAGTAGACTTGTTTACAGTAAAGTGACCAGACGCTAGTTAGGAAGAACAGTTCTAAAACTAGACCGTACCTAGCGATGTTAGGATTTCCTAATGGATCACGTGTTGATGTTTCCAATTTACTTTTTCCACGGTTCAGAGCAGTAAAGCCATATCAGGCCTGACACGGGAGTTAGCTTTCAGTTCGTGGTAGAGATGGAATCCTTAGAGGGCAGCCTCTTCAGTTAGTTCTCAGGCTAGTCTAGGGAGTGAGTTGTACTGGTGTGGACCTTTATGTCTTTTGGGGATTTTTCTGGGATTTCTTCTGTTTTTCACTTTTGTATTTGAGGATGAGATGATGTAAATAAAGAGGTACCTTTGTTTTAATAATAAAGAATATTGGACTTGTATATGATTGTCTCTTATTTTCTGTGTTGGAGCATTACTTGTACTTCCCAGCATGTGGGCAGTGACCTGCATTATTCTTCGTGTAGACTCTCTTTCTTCACTTTCTTTTTAACACTTGCTACTCTAGGAATATTTGGGACGGATTTGTACTTTTCGGGTATCATGGGAAGCAGGAGGTTACATTTCGTGGCCCATGCAGGTCACCGCACTAAGGCGTGCATAAGGTAGTGTGGGTAATGCTCCATAGAGAATAGTCGTGTCTTAAGGTAGGTAGTGGCCTTAGAAACTAGACTTAGAAATTATTAGTATAGAGCCCTACCTATAGAAGGCTAAGAAAGAACCTGGTTCCAGGTGGATAGATTGTTACCTATGGTGACGTTCTACGGCATACACTGTTGTGTACATAGGTGCAGTTGGTATGTATTCATGGGTTGGTATAATTGGTTCTATATGTGTGCTATATGTTGCATATGTAAGGTATATGCTATGGATATTTCTTTATGGAAGTATGTGTAGTTTTAATATGTAAGCATATGTAAGGATGTTTGTATGCATACATAGATAGAGTATATTGGTATGAGTGGATCTATCTATATGTCTGTTCGTTACGCATGTCTCTAGTTGTATGTGTATTTGTTATGACGATATATATAAATACATATGAGTGATAAATATATCTAGCTATATGAATGTATACTTGTATGTATGTATCTATGTATGTATATTACTTATGTGACATGGTGTTTGTGCTTGTACATATGTGTACATATGTCTATGCTATGAATGTAGTAGGTGCATGTATGGATATTGTATGAGTGTGGTATAATTGAATGTATGAAGTGATATGAATGTAGGCATATGTATGTATGTATGTGTTGTGGTTCCTTCATCGTGATGTTTATGGACTTGTAAGTAATATTGCTTGTGTTCGATGTGTTGGTTTATTGCGTGTATATGTCATGTATACATATGTTTGTATAACTATGTGGAGTACTGATCGGCCCGGAATTAACTCCGAAACGATGTCGTCTAACCACAAGTGCACGGTATAGTGGTAAGAGGATATCGAGCACGGGGAAGGGGTGCTATACTACCTATCTACTCCTAGGTTGAGTTAGAATTGCGGGGTTTTTGGTGGATGTGGAGTATGGAATGTTGTAATGGTGATGGATGCAAAGGTTGTGTCACTCAACGTTGCAAATAGGGGATTTCAAACAAAGAAAGAAATAAATAAAATATAAAAGATTAGGGCTTTAGGACTCGCCACTAGGACCGTCGGATGTCGACGCTCGGCTAGGATCTTACGTTGCATTGGGTTTATTGGGGATTGTCTCTCAGCTCATACCACTCTCATGGATTAGAGCTTCGAGTTACTTCGGTGGCTCTCATTGACGCATGTCGGTAGCCGTCAATGTAGTAATATAGTTTGTCGGTAGATCCCCTCAATGCACGAGCCGGGCATGGTCACGAGCCTTGTTTGGATCTACTGACTCTCTAATTAATTCCTAAGGATACTCCTTAAGCTCATCAATTCCACAGACCGTAGACATGATCTCAGTACGAGTTATCCCAGGGATTTGGCTGGATCAACCAAAGTAGAACCACTTTTATATCCAACACATCATAAAAATCCTATCTTTGCATCTAGATCCTAAAATCCTAGGGCTAATCTCTTAGCCTAGATGGGATTACTCAAGCATAGCAAGCATTATGAAAAACGTAAAGATTATTGCTAGCATCATAGAAAAACAATAAGAAGAACTAAAATGTAATTCAAAAGAATAGACGTATTTAGCTTGATACATGGGAGAGGCCTATGGCATGGCCTAAATTCCGAAAGATCGTCTCCAAAGAAACTCTAAAAAACTCTCTAAAACTCTTCTAAGCTCCCAAAAAGTATACACAAGTCCCCCCAAAAAAATGACGGTTGCCCTCCTAATATCCCCCTCAAAAACCCTCTCCAAATCATGCCCTAGAGAAGATCTGTATGCAACTTGCACCCTGGGCCAATGGCGACTCGGTCCGAGCAGAAAGCTGCTCGATCGAGTCTTCAAAAATATGGATCCGTCGTCCAAAATCGTGCTCTGCTTGCTCGGGCAGAGTAAAGCCTGCTCGGTCGAGTTTTCACTCTGCTCGGTCGAGTATGTAGCTGCTCGGTCGAGTCTGTCAGTGGATCGAGCTTCTTCAAAAATGTCGTTCTGTCTACTCGGCCCGAGTAGGCTTTGCTCGGTCGAGTCATCATCTGACTCGGTCAAGCAAGTCCTGCTCGGTCGAGTAGTGGTCAAAAATAGATTTCAGCAGCATTTAAACAGCATTTGTCACTTTGCTCGGTCGAGTAGGAGGTTGCTCGGTCGAGTGGGAGGGCAAAAACAGATTTCAGTAGCTTTTGTCACTCTGCTCGGTCGAGTAGGAGGCCAAAAACAGATTTTAGTAGCTTTTTTCACTCTGCTCGGTTGAGTATAAGGTTGCTCGGTCGAGTAGGAGGCCAAAAACAGATTTCAGCACTACGACATCAGCTTGCAAAAATTTCCTAGAGCTCATCCGCCCTCCGATTGGTGCGTTCTTGGTGAAGTTGGAACCGTCTCGAAGTCTACTATCTGGAAAAAATATCAAAAAATGCTGCAAAATCTCAGGTGATAGCAGATTGTAAAATTGTTCACGGCTGTCATGTTTCCAGAACTTCGGGTTGCTCGATTCTTTCGCCGTATCATAGCTCGATCGAGCGACCTGAAATCCATGAGTCATGGTACAATAGAACCATGCTTTCTTCATTCTCCTCTTCTTCGCTCATTCTCTCTTGCCCCTTCCTTGCTCCCCGACAGATTTGAGTCAATGAACAAGATGCCTCAGGAGCTCCGGTGTCGAAGCATGCCCTCTCTCCTCCAATATACACCAAATCGCTCGATATTCCCTTAAATGTAACCAAACGCTCTTAAAGTACAATAGTTCCAATTATGAGCGTAAAAGCGTATGAAATGTGTAATTGAGCAATCATTTTGACGTGTAATAATATAGATAAAATGTGGAATATAATGACACATCAAGTACTTGTATGAAAATGTGGTGTATGAATACTAGGGTGTATATATATCTTCTTGAATGTTGTGTTTGTGTAGTGTATGTATGTATATGTGATACATATAACTATGTGTGGTTTGAGTATATGTAGTGTTGTTTGTATTTCGTGGGTGGGACGACCCTTAGATTCATTTAGCCTTTGTTTAGACCCTTAACTTTAGAAAGTCCGAGGACGGACTTTGTTTTTAAGGTGGGTAGAATGTAATACCCTGTTTTCGTATATGCAGGTATAATGTACGTATTTCTAGATGTATTTGTACGTATGCAATTTTCGGGTATTTTTATAAATTTTACATAATTTTCTAATGACCAAATTATTTTTCAATAATTATTTTAAACATCATTTGGATTAAATGGATTAGTATTTAGATGGTATACTTGGTATTTGGTGAGTAAGGGTATTTTAGTGGAGTATTTCTATTTATTAGAAAATAGAAATTCCTAGATTTCCTAATGGAGACACCTAGCCAAAGAGGTTTCATCACCTATTTGATTTTCACCTAACTCTCTCCATTTGGCAAGCTAATAGAGAATTAAGGGATGACGAGGAAGAGTGGATGAATAAAAGAGAAGAAATTGGGAAAATTTAAAAGAAGAAGAAGAAGAAGAAATTCAAGTTCTCATCCCTTCTTCTCTCTCCCCTCTCCTCCCTTTGCACCTCCCACTCCACCCCAACCTACATCTCCATCTCCTTAATTCAATCCCCTTATCGACATCCACCATTGGCACTTAAGTTATGGAAGAAGAAAGCTTGAGGTTAATGGGGCTTCAAGGAGAAGAAGGGCCAAAGAAATTAAGAAGGAGATATTTCAGGTAGGAGTTGTAACGTCCTAGTTAGGATGTAGTTTTAGGATTGTGGTTATAGAGTTTCATCACCTAGTTAATTTTAAGTTGGAAATTGATGTACAATTGTAGTTTAAGCCCCATGCTAGTAAAGTGCCATGGTATGTTAAGTTTAGTATGCATGCTTATGATGTTATGTTTTATTTATTGGAAATATAGTTTTGCCAAAATAGACCATGTAACATCCCATGCTAGTGTAGATCATGTTGCCATTATGCTTCCTTTTTTAGCTTTAAAATCATTATCACGTCAAATTATTAGGATGGCAATGGTAGTAAGACTAGTAGCATCATGTTAGTCAGTTAATATGCTATAATAGCTATGTTAATGATATACTATAAAATTTTCAGTTCAAAAATTCATATCTGCTAGTGTAGATCTCCAAATAGGATGATTCAAGATGTTTTGGAAAGTTCATGAAGTTAACTACAACTATCTAGAAGAAAGCAGAGCCTAGTCTTGAATGTAGGAAGGTGTAAATAGACGACTTTACCATGGTGTCAGTTTTAGACAGATTCTGCTACATTGTGGAAAGAAATTCATAACTCTCTCTACACACCCCCCCAAATGACACAATCTTAGATAATTTGGAAACAGAACTTAAGCATCTACAACTTTTATGTTCAGCACTAAACCAGATTATGGCCTTAGATAGCTGTTTTTGACTGATATATAAGAGTCCATATTTAAAACAGAATTCTAGTTGTTATATAAATATCATGCTAAAGTTTGTGAAAATTATGGTGCTAAGAATGGTGATATTCATGCTTATGGATGTAATATTGTTATCCATGTAGTAAATTATATTATGAGAATAGTTCATGCTTATGGATGTAATGTTATGCTTGTACTATGTCACACAAATGCTATATTATGCTCATTATTATCATATTAGCATATTGTATGACAAGATGCTTCCATAGCATGATGTGTTTCATATTAGGAATGATGGAGTAATATGTTAATTGGGAACATAAAATGTTATAGTGTATGTGAAATTTGTCATGAAAAGAATGGTAGCTTAACAGAAATTACCAACACATAGACCAAAGTGCCACATGGACCAGCGTGCCATAGAAATGCCAGATGCCACCTCTTGAATTCATGGGGACTACCTCATTAATCTATGTGTAGTATGATAGACGACATAGACCTACGTGCTAAATAGACCAGCGTACCACAGAAATGCCGGGGCCACCATCTGAATCTATTGGAGCCACCTCCAGAATCCATGAGTCACATTGTAGGCACATTGGCATAGATGGGATCCCTTAGGTGTTGCATTTGTATTCATAACCATTCATATGCATCATGTGCATATATGTGATTGTTTGCCTTTACTTCACACTTATTTAATTCTGTAGCTCTTACTTTTTAATATCTGCACGTGATGTTGTTTTTCTTTCCATGCATGTTATTTCAATAGGCCTTATTTACAGTACTTGTTCCTTATGCGTAAATAGTAGACCTGTTTACAGTTAAGTGACCATGCCCTAGTTAGGAAGAACAGTTCTAAAACTAGCAATGTTAAGATTTCCTACTGGGTCACGTGTTGATATGTCCTATTTTTCCAGATTTCAAAGCAGTATACCCAGATCCGGCCGGACTTAGTAGTTAGCTTTCAGTTCGTGGTAGAGATGGAATCCTTAGAGGGCAGCCTCTTCGGTTGGTTCTTAGGGCAGTCTAGGGAGTGAGTTATACTGGTGTGGACCTTTATGTCTTTTGGAGATTTTTCTGGGATTTCTTCTGTTTTTACTTTTGTATTTGAGGAATAGATGATGTAAATAAGAGGTAACTTTGTTTTAATAATAAAGAATATTGGACTTGTATATGATTGTCTCATAATTTCTGTGATGAAGCATTACTTGTACTTTCCAGCATGTGCACAGTGACCTGCATAATTCTTCTTGTAGACTCTCTTCCTTCTCTTTCTTTTTAAAACTCATTGCTTTAGAAATAATTGAGACGGATTCGTACTTCTTGGGTATCCTGAGGACCTGGGCATCACATTTGGCAGCCCATGCAGGTTACCATAGTACGGCGTGCGTAAGTTAGTGTGGGTAATGCTCCATAGAGAAAAGTCGTGTCTTAGGGTGGGTTGTGGCCTTAGAGTCTAGACTGAGACATTATTAGTAAAGAGCCCTACCTATTGAAGGCTAAGAAAGAACCTGGTTCCAGGTGGATAGATTGTCACTTATGTGTGACGTTCTACGACATACTATGCTGTGTACATAGGTGCAATTGATATGTATTCATGGGTTGGTATAATTGGTTCTATATGTGTGCTATATGTTGCATCTGTACGGTTTATGCTATAGATATTTCTTTATGGACGTATGTGTAGTTTTAATATATAAGCATAATTAAGGATGTTTGTATGTATACATAGATAGAGATATTGGTATGTATGGATGTATCCATGTGTGTGTTAGTTATGTGTGTCTCTTGTTGTATATGCATTTGTTATGATGATATATATAAAAAATATGAGTGATACATATATATAGCAGTATGAATGTATACTTGCATGTATGTATCTATGTTTGTATATTACTTATGTGACTTGTTGTTTGTGCTTGTACATATGTATACATATGTCTATGATATGAATGTAGTAGGTGCATGTACGGCTATTGTATGAGTATGGTATAATTGAATGTATGAAGTATATGAATATAGGCGTATGTATATATGTTTGTGTTGTGGTTCCTTCATCATGGTGTATATGAACTTGTAAGTAATATTGCTTGTGTTTGATGTGTTGGTGTAGTGAGTGTATATGTCATATGTACATATGTTTGAATAACTATGTGGAGTACTTGTACGAAAATATGGTGTATAAATACTATAGTGTATATATATCTGCTTGAGTGTTGTGTATGTGCAGTGTATATATGTATAGGAGATACATATAGCTATGTGTGGTTGGAGTATACGTAGTGTTGTTTTTATTTCGTGGGTGGGACGACCCTTAGATCCATTTAGCCTTTGGTTAGACCCTTAAATTTAGAAAGTCCGAGGATGGGCTTTGTTTTTAAGGTGGGTAGAATGTAATATCATGTTTTCGTATACATAGGTATAATGTACGTATTTTTAGACGTATTTGAAAGTATGAATTTTTTGGGTATTTTTATAAATCTTCCATAATTTTCTAATGACCAAATCATTTTTAAACATCATTTGAATAAAATGGATGTGTATTTAGATGGTATACTTGGTATTTGGTGAGTAAGGGTATTTTATTAGAGTATTTCTATTTAGTAGAAGAAGAAATCCCTAAATTTCCTAAAGGAGACACCTAGCCTAAAAGGTGTCATCACCTATTTGATTTTCACCTAACTCTCTCCATTTGGCAAGCTAAGAGGGAATTAAGGGATGACAAGGATGAGGGGATGAATAAAAGAGAAGAAATTGGGAAAAAGAAAAAGAAAAAGAAGTAGAAAAAATTCAAGTTCTCATCCCCTCTTCTAACTCCCCTCTCCTCCCTTTGCACCTCCACCACCACAATCTCCTTAATTCAATCCCTCTATTGACATCCACCATTGGAGATTAAGGTATGGAAGAAGAAAGCTTGAGGATTGATGTGGTCTTCAAGGAGAAGAAGGGTCGGAGATAAGAAAAACTGGCAAAAAGGTATGTTGGACCTGGGAGATCGCCATATTCAACGACAAAAATAACAGAATACAAAATTTGGCCCAAAAATCATATAATTTAATAAAAAGATACATATCTTCCAGAAAATATAGAAAATAGGCTCGATGTCAGAAAAATCTGCAAAATTGTTCATTGGAACAGGGAGATCATCATCTTCAAATAAAAAATAAGAGGAGAAAAACTTAGGCTATAAAAGTCATCATTTAATAAAAGATCAATATCCTCAACTGTATAAAATAGCCCCGAGCTAAAAAACCGCAAAAATGTCTGTTGGAAACAAGATATCGCCATCTTTAACTGAAAAATAAGAGAAGACAAACTTAGGCTATAAAAATCATATCATTTAATAAAAGATTCATATCTTCCATAAAATATAGAAAATAGCGTCCGGCTCAGAAAAATCCGCAAAAATGTCCGTTGGAACCGGGAGATCGCCATCTTCAACAGAAAAATAAGAGAAGATAAAATAAGGCCAAAAATCATATCATTTAATAAAATAATTCATATCTTTTAAAAATGTAGAAAATAGACCAGTTCTTAGAAAGATCCGCAAAAATTTCAGTTGGAACCGGAAGATCACTATCTTCAACTGAAAAATAAGAGGACAAAATTATGATATAAAAATTATATCATTTAATAAGAAGGATATGAGCACACAGTCCAAACTTGGAGAAATGAAAAAGGGAGTGATAAGCTCTAAACAAAGATGGTTCACTGGCCTGACAAATGCAAATAGCTAACCAACATTATAGGAAAGCGACCTGCTACTTCGACCACTTGTGTAACCACGAACACGAGTTTCACCAATCCACACAGCAACAAACTTAGGTTGAGGCACGAATTGGGGGCTTTTGCGAATTTGGATCTCCAATCTTAAAAGGAAGATTGACAAGGCAAGGTTTCAGAAGAGCTAAAGAAGATATAAAAACTCTCACAATTTGTGAAGAACACTCAATTCTGAATTGATAATCTAATTGATTCATGCTTGTTACAAAAGGATTACATGCTCTATTTATAGGTAGAGCTTGGAAGCTAAAAAGACTCTCTAATTAAGGACAACTAATGGATTTTTGGTAGCCCATTAGTCATCATAATGACCTGGAATAAGTAAAAGACATAAATGTGACCTAGGGACGACCAAAAGACAACTTGAAATTATGAGCCTAATTCCATGCACGAAAATTACATTTATAATTCATAAGCTTATGCTTCTTGGCTCTAGATCTCCCCAATGAATTCAGATTTAAAAGTGGTTGTTGCACTTGACTCTTCAGCTTCCCAATGAATTCAGATTTAATTTCCCCATGAATTCAGATTTAATGGTGGTTGTTGCACTTGACTCTTTAGCTTCACCCATGAATTCAAATTTATTGGATGCAAATGACTCTTGATCTCCCCCTTGAATTCTGATTTATTGTTGCACATGACTCTTGATCTTTCCCCATGAATGCATTCAGATTTACGGCCACATGACTCTTGATCTTCCCCCATGAATGCATTTAGAATTATGGCCTTAATCTCTTGGGCTTGGATTAGCAAGACTAATGCCTCTTTGTGGACACAACTTTCTTGGGCCAGCAATGCTTCTATTTGTGCTCCAATTGCATTTTGCATTCTTTTTAGCATTTCTCTTGTTATTGGTCCTTCACTTAGAATTAGGTCTTCATTTTGTAAGTTATTGGACAGGTCACATCATCCATTTTCAACTAAAAAATAAGAGAAGATACACTTAGGCTATAAAATCATCATTTATTTAAAAGATTCATATCCTCAATTAACTGTATAAAATAGCACCGAGCTCAGAAAAATCCGCAAAAATGTCCATTGGAAATAGTAGATCGCCATCTTCAACTGAAAAATAAAAGAAGAAAAACGTAGAATATAAAAATCATATCGGTAAATTAAAAATTCATATCTTCCCTAAAATGTAGAAAATAGCACCGAGCTTCGAAAAATCCGCAAAAATTTCCGTTGGAACCAAAAGATAGCCATCTTCAACTGAGAAATAAGAATAGCCATAATTAGGCCAAAAATCATATCATTAATAAAAATATCCATATCTTCAAGAAAATTTAGAAAATAGCCTAAGGACAGAATAATCTACAAAGATGTCCGTAGGAACTGGGAGATCACAATCTTCAACTGAAAAATAGGAGAAGACAAATTTAGGCTAAAAATAATATCATTTAATAAAAAGATCCATAACTTCCCGAAAATTTTGGAAATAGACTCGAGCTCAGAAAAATCTGCAAAAATATCCGTTGAAACCGAGAAATCGCTATCTTCAACTGAAAAAAAATAAGGGAAGACAAAATTAGGCTAAATCATATCATTTAATAAAAATATCCAAAACTTCCCGAAAATTTTGGAAATAGACTCGAGCTCAGAAAAATCCGCAATAATTTCCGTTAAAACCGGGATATCGCCATCTTCAACTACAAAAAATAAGTGAAGATACAATCAGGCTAAAAATCATATCATTTAATAAAAAGTGTCATATCTATAATAAAATATAGAAAATAGCCACGAGCAAAGAAAAATCCCTAAAAATACCCGTTGGAACAGGGAGATTGCCATCTTCAACTAAAAAATAAGAGAAGATAAAATTAGACCAAAAATGTTACCATTTAATAAAATGATCCCTATCTTCCAGAAAGTACAGAAAATAGCCCCGAGCTCAGAAAACTTCGTCAAAATGTCCGTTGGAACATGGAGATTGATATCTTCAACAGAAAAATAAGAGAAGACAAAATTAGGCACAAATCATAATATTTATCTAATAGATGCATATCTTCTAGAAAACATAGAAAATAGCTCCGAGTTAAGTAAAATCTGCAAAAATGTCTGTTGGAACCGGGAGATCACCATCTTCTATTTAAAAATAAGAGAAGACAAAATTAGGCTCTAAAATTATATCTTTTAATTTAAAGAAAAAGATCTTATAAAAAATTTAGAAAATAGCCAGGAGCTCAGAAGAAACCGCAAAAATATCCGTTAGAACCAGGAGATCACCATCTTAATCTAAAAAAGAAGAAAAAATTAAGCTTAAAACCCAAATTATATAATAAAAAGATCCATATCTTTCAGAAAAAGTAGAAAATAGCTTCTAGGTCAAAAAATTCCGCAAAAAATCCGTTGGAACCGAGAGAACTCCATCTTCAACTTAAAAATAAGAGAAGACAAAATTAGGCCAAAAAATCATATCATTTAATAAAAAGATCCATATCTTCCATAAAATGTAGAAAAATTGCCCTGAACTTAGAAAATCTGCAAAAATGTCAGTTGGAACCGGGAGATTGCCATCTTCATCTGAAAAATATGAGAAGACAAATTTAGGCCAAAAAATCTTATTAGTTATTAGAAAGATACATATCTTCCAAAAATATGGAAAATAGCCTCTATGTTAAAAAAATCTGCAATAATTTTCCGTTAGAACCGGGAGAACACCATCTTAAACTAAAAAAAATAAGAGAAGACAAAAGTAGGCCAGAAATCATATCATTTAATAAATGATCCATATCTTCCATAAAATGTAGAAAAATAGCCCCATGGTAGGAAAAATCAGTAAAAATATCTGTTGGAACCGGTAGATCGCCATATTCAGCTGAAAAATAAGAGAAGACAAACGTAGGATATAAAATTATATCATTTAATAAAAAGATTCATATCTTACATAAAATGTAGAAAATAGCACTGAGCTGCGAAAAATCCGCAAATATGTCTGTTGGATCGGTAGATCGCCATCTTCAACAACAAAAAATAAGAGAAGACAAAATTAGGCCAAAAGTCATATTATTTAATAAAAAGATGCATATCTTCCAGAAAAATGTAGAAAATAGCCCTGAGGTCAGAATAATCTACAAAAATATCTGTTGGAATCGGGAGATCGACATCTTCATGATGAAAAAAGAGAAGACAAAATTAGGCCAAAAAATTATATCATTTCATTAAAAAATAACTTTTCTCTCTCTGAAAGTTGTAAAAAATGGTTATTGCAACTCTTTTCGTGGATAACTTTAAAAAAGGTTTATTACAACTTTTTTCGTGAATAGTTGTAAAAAATGTTTATTACAACTTTTTTCGTGGATAGTTGTAAATGTTAATTTTGACACCACAACTTTTTTCTCTGAAAGTTGTAAAAATGTTTATTACAACTTTTTTCGTGGATAGTTGTAAAAAATGGTTATTACAACTTTTTTCGTGAATAGTTGTAAATGTTAATTTTGACACCACAGCTATTTTTCTCTGAAAGTTGTAAAAAATGTTTATTACAATTTTTTTCGTGGATAGTTGTAAAAATGGTCATTACAATTTTTTTCGTGAATAGTTGTAAATGTTAATTTTGACACCACAACAATTAACTATTGCTAATGAACAATTTTTTTATTTGGCTAAAATATATGGTTAAAACATTAAGTTTGAGGAAAAAAATTCTATCAGGGCCATTTTTTTATAGTCATAAGAAGTTAATATGAAATGGTTAAAAAGAAGAAAGAGGGTTCATTTGTGCATGAGACAAAAAATTTTGTCTAATGCTACATGTGGCCCGTAATTGACAGATCCATAGGTTAGCAACATTATAAAAAGATATGCACCGTACTTTTTCGTCAATGCTTTTTCCAAATAATCCTTTTTTTCTATTTACAAACGTTAATTTAAAACTAAGAGGGAATTTGACTATGTGGAAGAGGGGGAAGAAGTGCGAACGTAAGACACCTTCAACAATTTTGGGATCATGATAGAGGAAAATAAAACACTAGCAAGTTACTCTAGTAGGCTGGCCCTAATCCAAACTGTTGCTCCTCTCCTTCTCCCCTCTCGCCTAGCCCCGTCTCGCCATATCTCCCGATCTCTCTCCCCCAAGCCCTAGCTCGCAATCTTCTCTCACCTAAGCCCATCTGGAGCCCTCTTCATGCGCTCTACTCAAGCGATATCAACACTCACGCTCTCCTCAGGCGATCATCAATAGCTCAAGCGATTCGAAGCGTAGTGGCCTCTCTTATGCTAAGCACCATCGTCAAAACCCAGAAATTTTCATCGTCTTCCCTCTTGGTGCGATCGATCGAGGGTCTTGCTTCTTCGTTGCCATTACCACCGCTCAAGCATCATTCGCTGAGAAAAACTTTGGTTTAGGGTTTCATCGATCTCATTTGAGTTCTAACTCTCGCATATCGGTTGCTTTGAAGCCGTAGGGGCCATGGCATGCTTTCGCTCACTGTGAAGCAGATTAGGGAGGCCTTTTGACAAGTCCAACTTCGTTGTTGATGGATTTGACTCCTCGCTCTCCAACGAAAAAAGGTCTATCCTTTTTTCTCTTCAATAGGGGTTCTTCCTGATTTCCTTGAGTGTAGTGAACTTTCTTTCAATATCACTAAATTCAGATGAAGCATACCCTAAATGCCGAATTTGCTTGATGATCTTTTTTGTGTGTGGGGAAAAACATGAAAAGGAGTTGTTTTTTCAAATATTCCTTTGCGCAAGGCAGTGATAAATAAGGTGAAGAGCTGAAAAAGTTTTGATTTTTCAATTGCACAACTATGAATTATAGGTTTGAAATGAATTAGATTGGAGATTTTATTTTTTAAAATTCTTTGCTTTGTTCATCTGCTTATCATCATGGTTTAAAAAGTTGGCATTTTAAATTTCATGATTATATGAAAAATAGAGCGTGTCATCAACGATCGTTGGCTTTGTAGGACTATTTGTAACTGTAAAGACCCATGCGAGGCTTAACTTCTGTTACAAATTCCATTTGGTGCTATATACTAGGATTTAGGAATTTAGGATTTGATTTAAGCAAACTGAATCCTTATAAATTAGGACATCAATTGTGGTTGATGATGCCATGAGGCTAACGATTATGTGCTTCTATTTGGATTTTGGAAAATTTGTAATTAACATGTAATTAAATCAGATTCGTGATTAATATTGTGTTGGCTTGTTTTCTTTTCAATCATGAAGAATTTTAATGATATACTTTCGTTTATTTTAATTACTTCTTTCGTTCTTAACTTATTTTTTGACCAAAAAATAAGTGCTGGAAGTCCTACTCATGCTCTATATCAATATATATATATATATATATATATATATATATATATATATATATATATGACAAGAAATTACGTTACGCGAAACATTTTACGAGATAAATGGGTTTCTCTAGTTTAACATTTTTTAGTTAAATTGGGTTCTCTAGTTGATTTCTCTCTGTTTCTGATTGTTTTTATTGGAATTTTGTTTGAATTTGCAGAAAGATAAGGCAAAAGTTATTCAAACCTTGCTATTTGTTGCTGGAATCAATACGCTGCTTCAGACCCATTTCGGCTGTCGGCTTCCGACAGTGATCGGAGAGTCGTTTATCTTCATCTTCTGACCCTTTCGATCTCTCAGTCACAGATTCGTTTACATTATTGACCCATATGAGGTTTATTTTAAATCTCTCAGTGTGTTTATACTGTTTTTAATGTGTGTCGACTACCGCGAGCTGAACAAAGTCACCGTGAAGAACAGGTACCCTCTGCCGCGCATCGATGACCTTTTCGATCAACTCGGAGGGTTAAGCATCTATTTGAAACTGGATCTAAGGACATGGTACCATCAAGTGAAGATGAAAGACAAAGATGTTCCCAAGACTGCATTCAGGACCAGATACGGACATTATGAGTACTTAGTAATGCTGTTTGGTATGACCAATGCACCCGTGGTATTTATGAGTCTCATGAACCAAGTATTGTATGAATACTTGGACAAGTTCATAGTAGTCTATATCGATGACATTCTCATCTACTCGAAGAATACGGTGGAGTATGCAGAGTATCTCAAGAAGGTTCTCGAGACCATGAGAAGACACCAGCTTTATGCCAAAATTAGCAAGTACGAATTCTGGCTGAACGAGGTGACGGTTCTAGGCCACGTAGTGTCCGGAGAAGGGATTGCTGTTGATCCTGAAAAAGTAGCCGATGTTTAAAACTGGCCAGTCCCTCGAAAGGTGACCGAGATTCGAAGCTTCTTGGGACTCGTTGGCTACTACCGAAGGTTCATCACTTCTCAAAGATTGCAGGAGCCATGACGCGATTGACGATAAAGGATGTGGTGTTTGTTTAGTCAAAAGCATGTGAGGATGCTTTTCAGGAGTTGAAGAAGAGGTTGACGACTGCACCTATTTTGATCATTCCAGACCGATCAGGAGGATTCGAAGTCTTCTGTGATGCATCTGGTAAGGGACTTGGATGCGTGCTACATCAGCACGATCGAGTCGTAGCATATGCATCAAGGCAATTGAAGATCCATGAGAAGAACTACCCCACACATGATCTTAAGTTGGCAGCCATGATTTTTTGCATTGAAGATTTGGAGGCATTTTCTATTGGGGGAGCACGTGAATGTGTTCTCGGGTCATAAGAGTCTGAAGTATCTCTTCACTCAGAAGGAGCTCAACATGCATCAGAGATGATGGATAGAGCTCATGGCAAATTATGACATTGATCTTCAGTACCATCTTTGGAAAGTTAATGTCGTACCTGATGCATTGAGTCGTCTACCAGGGGTGATGACCCTTACGACTCAGTTGAGGTTGCAACAAGAGATCTGGGACATGGGTATAGAAGTGATTCTACCAGGGATGACTGCATCTTTGATGGAAATGCATATCTAGTCAACCTTGGTAGAGAGGATCGAGTCTACTCAGATGGACGATGAGAAGCTACAGAAGATCAAAGATCTGGTGATAGCAGGCCAGAGGCCAGAGTTTAAGATTCATGCAGATGGATCCTTGAGGTATGAGGACTGGATAAGTGTACCGTCTAGCGCCATTAGAGAGGAGCTGTTGGAGGAAG
Source organism: Scilla litardierei (assembly GCA_030789695.1). Taxonomy (NCBI): domain Eukaryota; kingdom Viridiplantae; phylum Streptophyta; class Magnoliopsida; order Asparagales; family Asparagaceae; genus Scilla; species Scilla litardierei. The sequence continues at coordinate 25,009,762 of CM061139.1, forward strand.
CTCACAACTCTCCTTACTCTATACATCCTGGGGGTACAAGATGTATCAGGATCTGCGACAACAATATTACTGGTGGCATGGCATGAAGAGAAGCGTCACACGGAGCGTAGAAAAGTGTATTGTGTGCCAGCAGGTGAAGGCTGAACATCAGAGGACTGTCTGCCTATTACATCATGTGCCCATTTCAAAGTGGAAATGGCAGCATATCACGATGGACTTCATGACTGGACTACCCAAGAGTACGAAGCAAAATGATGTTGTCTGGGTGATTGTAGATCGATTGACTAAGCATCGCACTTCATTCCTTTCAGAGTAGGCCAGTCTACAGAAGTGTTGGCAAAGAAGTACATGGATGAGATTGTGAAGCTGCATGGAGTTACTACCAGCATTGTCTCAGACAGAGACACCAGGTTCACATCTTGTTTCTGGAGGAGCCATCAGGAGAGTTTGGAACCCACTTGAGTTTTAGTACAGCTTACCATCCACAGGCAGATGGTCAGTCAGAGCGTACTATACAGATACTGAAAGAAATACTGTGGGCATGTATGCTAGACTTCAAAGGATCATAAAAAGACCATTTCCATTTGGTGGAGTTTGCATACAACAACAGCTACCAGTCGAGCATCGGTATGGCGCCTTTTGTGGCACTGTATAGGAGGAAGTGCCGATCCCCCTTGAGCTTGGATGAGGTAGGAGATTGAGAGTTGGTAAGTCCTGAGCTAATCACAGAAGCCATGGATATGGTTCGGACCATCAGTAAGAAGCTGTAGCTGGCTCAGGACAGGTACAAGCATTGGGCAGATGTGAACGTCAACATCTGGAGTTTCAGCCAGGTGATCATATTTTTCTGAAGATCTCCAACCGAGGATTGATTCGCTTTGGTCGAAGAAGAAAGCTTAATCCTCGATTCATTGGGCCTTTCGATATTTTGGAGCAAGTAGGCGAAGTGGCCTGCAAGCTTGCATTGTCCCCTGCTTTAGAGGGAGCGCACAATGTGTTCCACATCTCGCAGTTGCATCGCTATGTGAGTGACCCTAGTCATGGCGTAGCCTATTCGAAGATCGCAGTCCGTCTGGACTTAACATATGAGCAGCAACCAGTGAAGATCCTAGATCGACGCCAGAAAGTCTTTAGGAGCAGGACTATAAATATAGTCAGGGTGATATGGCGTCGCGACTCACCTGGTTAATCTAATGGGAGCGAGAGGACGAAATGCGAGAATGTTACCCCTGACTTTTCCCAGCCATGTAGAGAATTCCGAAGACAGAATTATTTTAAGGAGGGTAGGATGTAACGACCTGAATTTTTAGGCGTCTTTGATTGCACGTATTTACTGCAGTTGTTCGAGTGTTTCTATCCGAGTGTTTTCTTGACTACGTGCTGACCCGAGCACGACTTTGTTTTAAGAAATTTTTACCATAGCTTAACTAATTAATTTAGCTAATTACCAAATTATGTTTACTATTATTAATTACTTCTTATTAATAACTAACCTATTTACCAACACACCCCTTCCACGTTTTTCTCGTCCCATAGCCCGGTACCTCCCCCAAATACATTCAGTTCATTCCCCTAAAACGTTAGTCAAAATCTCACCCACTTTCATTAAACACTCTCATAATTATAGTATTATAAGTTTACACTTATTTAATCAAACCACTCTCCCGTTCATCCTTCGGCACATCATCATCCCCATTTTTGTTCAAGCTTCCTGCAAACAACAACACCATCGACATCATTCCACCTCCTTCAACCCAACAGCAAACACATCAATCAACCCAAAATCCTGCAACCCAAATCAAACACATTACTTCGTCCCAGATCAAATCTCCAAACCAAAACCAATTCCGAAATTGAAGAGGAAAACAACAAAACTGAAGCTCAAATCATGAAATTGAACCTGAAATCCCCAAATTCAACCCCCATTCAACCCATTTTCATTCTTCCTCTTCCCATACCTCGAATCTTCGTGCCCCAACTCCTCAGGCCGTGGCCTAGCTAGCCGTGTGCGCGTCTGCCGTTGCCTGGTCACGCCGACCCCGTGCCCGTCGCCGCGTCGCCCTAGCCTCCAGGCCGCCGGCCCCCTTGCACAGTGCCACGCGCAACCCCCTTTACCGCACGTCGTGCCCCCTTGCACCGTCCTCAAGCCCCCTTTGCACTGCCCAGCCGCCCCTAGGTCGCATCCTCTTGATCCCCCTCCCCTGCTGCAAAGAGAAGGCCGCATCCTCTTGATCCCCCTCCCCTGCTGCAAAGAGAAGAAAAAAGAAATAAAAAGGGAAGGGGAAATAGAAGACATCACAATAAAGAAAGGGAGAGGTAATATTTATATAAGTTAAGTTATATATATAAGTTAGGTTATGTTAGTTAATTAGTTAATAAGTTAAGTTAATATAAGTTTTTTTAATATAAAGTTATTTTATAAGTTAATTATAAGTTAATATTTTATAACCTATATTAGATGCATACGCTAAGTTTCTAAAGAAAAAGTTTATAATAAAATACAAAGTTACATTTATCAACTTAGTTATAAAGTTTTATTATAAGTAAGTTATATTTATTAAATAGTTAAGTTAGTAAGTTATATAAGTAAGTTAACAACTTAGTTTTATTTTATTCTATAAAGTTTTATTATTAGTTGTATGGCTAGCTTGCCATGTAACATATGTGAACCAGGTACCCCTACCGCTGACCAAAATACGCCTTTCACTACAAGGCAAATCGGTAACTCTTCGTAATCTTGCCATGGGCTTTAATTCAAAAAAAATTGCATGATAAAATTAGTTTCCTTTCACTAGCAATTGATCGATTGAACAGTTAACTAGTCTTGACAACCTGCACAGTATCGTGGAAGCTTGATTTTTTTGAACAGTTACATTAAAATGTGTAACTCTAGATAAATGATTCCTAACTTGTAATTACGGTAACACCACATACACTGGGTTTGGTGTAACTTATAATAGTAATGGTGTAGGAGCGACTAGTCCAGGCCTTATTGTCACCGTTCGGGTTCTAGCAATCCATCACAGTATCCGGTGACAACCATCACAGATCACAGATTATTGCACAGTTCTTAGAGAATGGTTCGCCCAGGTAGCATCCATGGCAAGAGGTGTACTCTTGGTTGCTTACTGTACCCCGAATTATAAGTCACGGTCTAGGTATGACTCAGTTAGACTCTTGTAACATGGACTCTTTTAATAAAGTACTTTTAATTGCTGGATATTGCTGATAATTGTAAATTGCAAGTTACATTTCTTCTCTATTTCCTTATCATCATTGTTCGCACTTTACTTCTTTTCTCTTTAGACTACCATGCTTGTACTTTGTATTAATCTCCATGATTAGAGATACTTTGAGTTATGTCTGATCATGGCGACCCTTCACAAGTTGCACCAGAGACTGCAGAAGCTGAGTTTGTTGTAGTGTTTGACTAGGAAGACAATGGTTACTAAGTGTGAGTGTGAGAGAGTTTTAGTATTTGATGTATCAGAGTGGCTTAGTGTGTATTTGTATTCGGTTGTATTTCCTTTTCTGTACGCTACTGATTGTAATAAGGTTGTAAACCATTTTCATTATGAGTATTTTGGCGTATTTTGGCTACAGAGCCTGTATTGACTTCATTGGTACCTAGTAGGACTTGCGCATGTTCCAAACAGTAATGGGCCCCGAGAGTGGGTTGTTACAGACATTTTGCATTTATTCTGAGTTTCGAGCTATTTTCACATTTTATGGAACATATGGCTCTTTTTATTAAATGATATGATTTTATAGCCTAAGTTTGTCTTGTCTTATTTTTCAGTTGAAGATGGCAATCTCCCAATTCAAACGGACATTTTTGCAGATTTCTGAGCTGGGGACTATTTTCTATCTTTTATGGAAGATATGAATCTTTTATTAAATGATGGGATTTTTATAGCCTCGGTTTGTTTTCTCTTATTTTTTTAGTTGAAGATGGCGATCTCTTGTTTCCAACGGACACTACTGCGGATTTTTTGACCTCGACACTATTTTCTATATTTTCTAGAAGATATGGATCTTTTTATTAAATAATATTATTTTGAGGCCTAATTTTGTCTTCTCTTATTTTTTCGTCGAAGAGGGCAATCTCTCGATTCCAACGAACCTTTTGCAAACTTTTCTTAGCTCCAGGAAAATTTCTACATTTTCTGTAAGACATGGATCTTTATATTAAATGATATAATTTTTATAACCTAATTTTTTCTTCTCTTATTTTTAAGTTAAAGATGGCGATCTTCCGGTTCCAACCGAAATTTTTAAGGATTTTTCTGAGATCTGGTGTATTTTCTACATTTTCTAAAAGATATGAATCATTTTATTAAATTATATGATTTTTGGCCTTTTTATTCTTCTCTTATTTTTCCACTAAATATGGCAATCTCCTGGTTCTAAAGGACGTTTTTGCGGATTTTTCTAATCTCGGGACTATTTTCTACATTTTATTGAAGGTATGAATTTTTAATTCAATGATATGATTTTTATCGCCTAATTTTGTCTTCTCTGATTTTTAGTTGAAAAAATGTCAGTCTCCTGGTTCCAACAGAAATTTTTACAGATTTTTCTGAACTCCATGCTATTTTCTACAATTTCTGTAAGATATGACTCTTTATATTAAATGATATGATTTTTATGGCCTAATTTCGTCTTCTCTTATTTTTTTCGTTGAAGATGACAAACTCCCGGTTCCAACCGACATTTTAGATTTTTTTAGCTACGGTATATTTTCTTCAATTTCTATAAGATATGAATATTTATTTTAAATGATATGATTTTTATAGCCTAATTTTATTTTCTCTTATTTTTCAATTGAATATGGTGATCTCCCATTTCAAACGGACATTTTTGCGTATTTTTCTGAGATCTGACTATGTTCTACATTTTCTAAAAAATATGGATCGTTTTATTAAATGATATGATTTTTTGCCTAATTCTGACTTCTCTTATTTTTCTGTTAAAACTGGCGACCTACCAGTTCCAACAGACATTTTTGCGTATAAGCTTGAATCTATTTTCTACATTTTACTGAAGATATGGATCTTTTTATTGAATAGTATAATTTTGTAGCGTAATTTTGTCTTCTCTTGTTATTCAGTTAAGTATGGTGATCTGCCGGTTCTAACGTACATTTTTGAAGATTTTTCTGAACTCATGGTGATTTTTCTACATTTTTCGTAAAGATGATATGATTTTTTGGCCTAATTTTGTCTTTATTTACTTTTTCGTTGAAGATGGTGGTCTCCTGGTTCTAACAAACATTTTTACGGATTTTTATAACCTCCGGGCTATTTTCTACGTTTTTGTATGATAAGAATCTTTTTATTAAATGATATGATTTTTATAGCTTAAGTTTGTCTTTCCTTATTTTTCAGTTGAAGATGGTGATCTCCAGGCTTCAAAGGATATTTTTACTGATTTCTCTCATCTCGGGGCTATTTTCTATATTTTCTGGAAGATAGTTTCTTTTTATTAAATGATATGATTTTTGGCCTAATTTTGTCGTCTCTTATTTTACAGATGAAGATGGCGATCTCCGGGTTCCAAAGGACATTTCTGCGGAGTTTTCTGATCTACGGGATATTTTTTGTATTTTCAATAAGATATGTATCTTTATATTAAATGATAGGATTTTTATAACTTTATTTTGTCTCACATTATTTTTCAGTTGAAGATGGAGATCTCCTGGTTACAACGGACATGTTTGCTGATTTTTCTGAGCTCAATGTAATTTTGTTTATTTTATTGAATATATGGATATTTTTATCAAATGATATACTTTTTTAGTCTAATTTTGTCTTTTCTTGTTTTTCAGTTGAAGATGACGATCTTTCGATTCTAACGGACATTTTTGCAGATTTTTTGAGCACATGGCTATTTTTCTACATTTTCTTAAAGAAATGGATCTTTTTATTAAATGATATGATTTTTGTCCAAATTTTGTCTTCTCTTATTTTTTTCCGTTGAAGATAGCGATCTCCCGGTTTCAACGGATATTTTTGCAAGATTTTTCTGAGCTCCACGATTTTTTATACATTTTCTGTAATATATGAATCTTTATATTAAATCTTATGATTTTTATACCCTAATTTTGTCTTCTTTTATTTTTCAGTTGAAGATGGTGATTCAATTGAAATAAGACAAGACAAAATTCGAAACCAGAAAATCGCCATGTTCAACTTTAAAAATGTCCGTGGTAACCAAGATATCGCCATCTTCAACTGATAAGATTTTTATATATCATTTTCTTAGCTTCATACTATTTTCTACATTTTATGAAAGATATGAATCTTTTATTAAATGATATGAAATTTATAGCCAAACTTTGTCTTTTCTTGTTTCCAGTTGAAGATGGCAATCTTTTTATTAAATGATATTTTTTGGCCTAATTTTGTCTACTCTTATGTTCTAGTTGAATATGGCAATCTCCCGGTTCCAACAGATATTTTTGCAGATTTTTCTGAGCTCCAGACTATTTTCTAAATTTTTTTGGAAGATATGGATTTTTATATTAAATGATATGATTTTTATAGCCTAATTTTGTCGTCCCTTATTTTTCAGTTGAAGATGGTGATTTTTCGGTTCCAACAGATATTTTTGCGGCTTTTCTGAGATCGGTTCTATTTTTCTACATTTTCGAGAAGTTATAGTTCTTTTTATTAAATGATATGATTTTTACGCCTAATTTTGTTTTTTCTTATTTTTTTCATTGAAGATGGCGATCGCCCGGTTCCAACGGACATTTTTGCGGATTTTTCTATGCTCCAGGCTATTTCTTGAATTAACTATAAGATGTGAACCTTTATATTAAATGATATGATTTTTAGAGCCTAATTTTGTCTTCTCTGATTTTTCAGTTGAAGATGTCGATCTTCCAGTTCCAACGGCCATTTTTGCGGATTTTTCTAAACTTGGAACTATTTTCTATAGTTTATTGAAGATATGAAACTTTTTATTAATGATATGATTTTTTGCCTAATTTTGCTTTCTCTTTTTTTCTAGTTGATGATGGCGTCCTTTGTATTAAATGATATGATTTTTTGGCATTATTTTGTATTCTCTTATATTTCGGTTAAAGATGGCATTCTCCCGGTTCCAACAGACATTTTTGCGGATTTTTCTGAACTCCAGGCTATTTTTCACATTTTCTAAAAGATATGGATCGTTTTATTAAATGCTATCAGAGAAGGCAAAATTAGGCCAAAGAATGTCCGTTGAAACTGAGAAATCGCCATCTTTAACTGAAATATAATAAAAGGCAAAATTCAAAACCGAGAAATCGACATCTTTATCTATAAAAATCAAGGTTCTAAAAAGCTTGCCTCGACGACACCATGGTGCGCCATGGCGGCAAGGCTCGACCCCCATGCCCCATTAATGCCCATGTAGGTTGTTTGAGGCGGCACACCGCATGGCGTACCATGGCGACAGAAGGCACACCATAAAAACATAAGGTGTGCCACAAAAAACGAAAAAAATAAAAAAAATGGTACCAGGTCTGTATTATAGGGCTAAGAGAACCCGACCCGTTCTCTATTATTTGAGGCTTTTCAACCTGACCGCAACCGCCCGCATTATTAGGGCATTATATCGATTCAATTTACCTTCGACGATCGATTCCTCTGGACCTCCCTCTGAGCAGCATCTGCGTCACCGCCCGCCCTCGTCTCCACCATCAGACTGACCGCCAACGGGTCTCCGACCGCGGCCATGTCAGCACCGCCCGCACTGACCTCGACGATATCAACTCCATCCATCGCGTCTAGCGATTCTGGCCGGAGATTTTCGCGTCTTCTTTGTCATCGATCGACGATCTCTGAGGTAAACTTGAAAATTTTTATATTGCTTAAAAATGTCACCTTTTTGAGTTGTTCATGTTTAGATTTGGCGCTTTGGGAAGGTGAGCTCAAACTACATTATACACCACAAATCAGCTTCATTTAATGGTTATATGCATTATGCATATTATGGTGTTTGTTTACTTGCTTGGCTAAAATATGTACATATGTTGTATTAATATTATTCCTTTTCTGGCTTTAGACAACACTTATGAACAAAGTTTATTCAAGATGTTGAACTAGAAAATGCCAAAAATTAATGTTCCTTCAAGTATCAGTAAATTTCATTCAGATCCAATTATCCAAATAGCGTTGACAACTGTGTTAATTGAGTGCTTTGATATTTATGACGTATTGAGATCACATGCTTTTTTGTTATGTAAAATTTGCTTTTTAGTAAAGTAACACTTTAGTTAATTGTAAGCACTCATCTCAATGTAGATGGAAGGCTATGGATTTGGTAGGATTTGGAAACTAATCCATCTAAGTGGAGCATAGTCTACTATCTACCTCTATATATATTATATAATATATACACACATTTGCCGCCTTAAACCACGCCTTGAAAAATGACGTGGCTCCGCCAAGGCTCCTAATGCTTGAGGCTTGACCTCACCGCCACGCCATGCCTCACGCCATTTAGAACCTTAATAAAAATGTCTGTTGTAACCGGGATATCGCCATCTTTAACTAATAATATTTTTATATATCATTTTATGAGCTTGGTGCTATTTTATACATTTTTCGTCAAATATGGATCTTTTTAATAATTGACATGATTTTTATTGCCTAAAATTTTCTTCTATTATTTTCCAGTTGAAAATGGCGATCTTTTTAATAAATAAAATGATTTTTGGCCTAATTTTGTGTTCACTTATATTCCAGTTGAAGATGTTGATCTCCCGGTTCCAACAGACATTTTTGCATATTTTTCTGAGCTTTGGGTTATTTTCCACTTTTTGGAAGATATGTATTATTTTATTAATTGATATGATATTTTGGCCTAATTTTGTCTTCTCTTATTTTTTCAGTTGAAGATGGCGATCTCCCGGTTCCAACAGATATTTTTGCGGATTTTTCTAAGCTCGGGGCCATTTTGTACACTTTCTAGAAGATAAAAATCATATTAAATGATATGTTTTTTATATCCAATTTTTTCTTCTCTTATTTTCAGTAGAAGATGCTGATCACCCAGTTCCAACGAACATTTTTGCGGATTTTTCTGAGCTCCATGCTATTTTGTACATTTTATTAAATATTTGAATCTCTTTATTAAATGACAAGATTTTTGTAGCCTAATTTTGTCTTCTCATATTTTTTTAGTTGAATATGGTGATCTCCCTGTTCCAACGGACATTTTTGCATATTTTTCTTAGCTTTGAGCTTTTTTCTACATTTTCTGGAAGATATGAATTTTTTATTAAATGCTATGCTTTTTGGCCTAATTTTGTCTTCTCTTTTTTTCAGTTGAATATTGCGATCTCCCAGTTCCAACAGACATTTATGCGGATTTTTCTGAGCTCAATGCTATTTTCTACATTTTAGGGCAGTTATGTATCGTTTTATTAAATGATATGATATTTGGTATCATTTTGTCTTCTTTTATTTTTCAGTAGAAAATACCTTTTTGAGTTGTTCAGCTTCAGTTGAAGATGGCGCTTTGGGCCACCTCTTGAATCTTTGTGTGGTATGATAGATGGCATGGACGTACGTGCTACATAGACCAGCGTGCCACAGAAATGTCAGGGGCCAACTCCTGAATTCATGGGAGCCACCTCTAGATTCACATTGTAGGCACGCTGGCATAGATGGAATCCCTTTGGTATTGCATTTGTATTCATAACCATTCATATGCATCATGTGCATATCTATGATTGTCTGCCTTTACTTCACGCTTATTTAATTCTGTAGCTCTTACTTTTCAATATCTACAAGTGATATTGTTTACTTTCCTTGCATGTTAATTCAGTAGACCTTATTTACAGTACTTGTTCCCTATGCGTAAACAATAGACTTGTTTACAGTAAAGTGACCAGACGCTAGTTAGGAAGAACAGTTCTAAAACTAGACCCTACCTAGCGATGTTAGGATTTCCTAATAGGTCACGTGTTGACATTTCCAATTTAATTTTTCCACGTTTTAGAGCAGTACAACCAGATCAGGCCTGACTCAGGAGTTAGCTTTTAGTTCATGGTAAGATGGAATCCTCAGAGGGCAGCCTCTTCAGTTGGTTCTCAGGCTAGTTTAGGGAGTGAGTTGTACTGGTGTGGACCTTTATGTCTTTTGGGGATTTTTCTGGGATTTCTTCCGGTTTTCACTTTTGTATTTAAGGATGAGATGATGTAAATAAAGAGGTACCTTTGTTTTAATAATAAAGAATGTTGGACTTGTATATGATTGTCTCTTATTTTCTGTGTTGGAGCATTACTTGTATTTCCCAGCATGTGCGCAATGACCTGCATTATTCTTCTTGTAGACTCTCTTTCTTCCCGTTCATTTTAACACTAGCTACTGTAGGAATATTTGGGACGAATTCGTACTTCCCGGGTATCATGGGAAGCGTGATGTTACATTTGGTGGCCCATGTAGGTCACCGCACTAAGGCGTTCATAGGGTTGTGCGGGTAATGCTCCATAAAGAATAGTCGTGTCTTAAGGTGGGTAGTGGCCTTAGAGACTAGACTTAGAAATTATTAGTATAGAGGCCTACCTATAGAAGGCTAAAAGAGAACCTAGTTCCAGGTGGATAGATTGTCACCTATGGTGACGTTCTACGGCATACACTGTTGTGTACATATATGCTGGTGGTATGTATTCATGGGTTGGTATAATTGGTTCTATATGTGTGCTATATGTTGCATATGTAAGGTATATGCTATAGATATTTCTTTATGGAAGTATGTGTAGTTTTAATATATAAGCATATGTAAGGATGTTTGTATGTATACATAGATAGAGTATATTGGTATGTGTGGATGTATCTATATGTGTGTTCGTTATGCACGTCTTTTGTTGTATGTGCATTTGTTATGATGATATATATAAATACATATGAGTGATACATATATCTAGCTGTATGAATGTATACTTGTATGTATGTATCTATGTATGTATGTTACTTATGTGACTTGGTGTTTGTGCTTGTACATATGTGTACATATGTCTATGCTATGAATGTAGTAGGTGCATGTATGGCTATTATATGAGTGTGGTATAATTGAATGTATGAATTGATATGAATGTAGGCATGTGTATGTATGTATGTGTTGTGGTTCCTTCATCGTGGTGTTTATGGACTTGTAAGTAATATTGCTTGTGTTCGATGGTTTGGTTTATTGCGTGTATATGTCATATTTACATATGTTTGTATAACTATGTGGAGTACTTGTATGAAAATGTGGTATATGAATACTAGGGTGTATATATATCTTCTTATGTGTTGTGTTTGTGCAGTGTATGTACGTATATGTGATACATAAAGCTATGTGTGGTTTGAGTATATGTAGTGTTGTTTGTATTCCGTGGGTGGGATGACCCTTAGATTCATTTAGCATTTGTTTAGACCCTTAACTTTAGAAAGTCCGAGGACGGACTTTGTTTTAAGGTGGGTAGAATGTAATACCATGTTTTCGTATATGCGGGTATAATGTACGTATTTCTAGACGTATTTGTACATATGCAATTTTCGAGTATTTTTATAAGTTTTACATAATTTTCTAATGACCAAATTATTTTTCAATAATTATTTTAAACATCATTTGGATTAAATGGATTAGCATTTAGATGGTATACTCGGTATTTGGTGAGTGAGGGTATTTTAGTGGAGTATTTATATTTATTAGAAAATAGAAATCCCTAAATTTCCTAATAGAGACACCTAGCCAAAGAGGTGTCATCACCTCTTTGATTTTCACCTAACTCTCTCCATTTGGCAAGCTAAGAGGGAATTAAGGGATGACAAAGATGAGTGGATGAATAAAAGATAAGAAATTGGGAAAATTAAAAGAAGAAGAAGAAGAAGAAATTCAAGTTCTCATCCCTTCTTCTTCTCTCCCCTCTCCTCCCTTTGCACCTCCCACTCCACCTCCACATCCATCTCCTTAATTCAATCCCCTATTGACATCCATCATTGGCTCTTAAGTTATGGAAGAAGAAAGCTTGAGGATTAATGGGGTCTTCAAGGAGAAGAAGGGCCAAAGGAATTAAGGAGATATTTGAGTTAGGGGTTCTAACGTGCTAGTTAGGATGTAGTTTTAGGATTGTGGTTACAGAGTTTCATCACATAGTTAATTTTAAGTTGGAATTTGATGTACAATTGTAGTTTAAGCCCCATGCTAGTAAAGTGCATTGGTATGTTAAGTTTAGTATGCATGCTTATGATGTAATGTTTTATTTAGTGGAAATATAGTTTGCCAAAATATACCATGTAACATCCCATGCTAGTGTAGACCATTTTGCCATTATACTTCCTTTTTAGCTTTAAAAATAGTATCATGTCAAATTATTAGGATGATAATGGTAGTAAGACTAGTATCTTCATGTTAGTCAGTCAATATGCTATAATAGCTATGTTAATGATATACTGTAAAATTTTCAGTTCAAAAATTCATATCTGCTAGTGTCGATCTCCAAATGGGATGATTCAAGATGTTTTGGAAAGTTCATGAAGTTAACTACAACTCTCTAGAAGAAAGCAGAGCCTAGTTTTGAATGTAGGAAGGTGTAAATGACGACTTTACCATGGTGTCAGTTTTAGACAGATTGTGCTACATTGTGGAAAAAAATTCATAACTCTCTCTACAGGCCCCCTCCCAAATGACACAATCTTAGCTAATTTGGAAACAAAACTAAATCATCTACAACTTTTATATTCAGCACTAAACCAGATTATGGCCTTAGATAGCTGTTTTAGACTGATATATTAGAGTCCAGATTTAAAATAGAATTCTGCAGTTGTCCTATAAATATCATGCTAAAGTTTGTGAAAATTATGGTGCTAAGAATGGTGATATTCAAGCTTATGGATGTAATGTTTTTATCCATGTAGTAAATTTTGTTATGAGAATAGTTCATGCTTATGGATGTAATGTTATGCTTGTACTATGTCACACAAATGCCATGTTATGCTCCTTATTCTCATATTAGCATACTGTATGACAAGATGCTTCCATAGCATGATGTGTTTCATATTAGGAATGATGGGGTAATGTGTTAATTTGAACATAAAATGTTATAGTGTATGTGAAATTTGTCATGAAAAGAATGGTAGCTTAACAGAAATTAACAACACACAAATCAAAGTGCCACATGGACCAGCGTGCCACGAAAATGTCAGAGGCCACCTACTGAATTCATTGGGACCACCTCATTAATCTATGTGTGGTATGATAGACGACATAGACCTACGTGCTAAATAGACCAGCGTGCCACGGAAATGCTGGGGCCACCTTCTGAATCCATTGGAGCCACCTCAAGAATCCCTAAGTCAGATTGTAGGCACACTGGCATAGATGAGATCCCTTAGGTATTGCGTTTGTATTCATAACCATTCATATGCAACATGTGCATATCTGTGATTGTTTGCCTTTATTTCACGCTTATTTAACTTTGTAGCTCTTACTTTCTAATATCTGCATGTGACGTTGTTTTTCTTTCCCTGCATGTTATTTCAATAGGCCTTATTTATAGTACTTGTTCCATATGCGTAAATAGTAGACATGTTTACAGTTAAGTGACCATGCCCTAGTTAGGAAGAACAGTTCTAAAACTGGCGATGTTAGGATTTCCTACTAGGTCACGTATTGACGTGTCTCATTTTTTCAGATTTCAAAGCAGTACACCCAGACCATGCCTGACTCAGGAGTTAGCTTTCAATTCGTGGTATAGATGGAATCCTCAGAGGGCAGCCTCTTCGGTTGGTTCTTAGGAATGTCTTGGGAGTGAGTTATACTGGTGTGGACCTTTATGTCTTTTGGAGATTTTTCTGGGATTTCTTCTGTTTTCACTTTTGTATTTGAGGAATAGATGATGTAGATAAAGAGGTACCTTTGTTTTAATAATAAAGAATATTGGACTTGTATATGATTATCTCATAATTTCTGTGTTGAAGCATTACTTGTACTTCCCAGCATGTGCACAATGACCTGTATAATTCTTCTCGTAGACTCTCTTCCTTCTCTTTCTTTTTAAAACTCGATGGTTTAGAAATCATTGGGACGGATTCATACTTCTCGGGTATCCTGTGGAGCGGGGCGTCACATTTGGCAGCCCATGCAGGTCACCACAGTACGGCATGCGTAAGGTAGTGTGGGTAATGTTACATAGAGAAAAGTCATGTCTTAGGGTGGGTAGTGGCCTTAGAGTCTAAACTGAGACATTATTAGTAAAGAGCCCTACCTATTGAAGGCTAAGCAAGAACCTGGTTCCAGGTGGATAGATTGTCACTTATGTGTGACGTTCTACGGCATACACTGCTGTGTACATAGGTGCATTTGGTATGTATTCATGGGTTGGAATAATTGGTTCTATATATGTGCTATATGTTGCATAAGTAAGGTGTATGCTATAAATATTTCTTTATGGACATATGTGTAGTTTTAATATATAAGCATATATGTAAGGATGGACGTATGTGTGTGTTCGTTATGTGAGTCTCTTGTTGTATTTGCATTTGTTATGATGATATATAAAAAACATATGAGTGATACATATATCTAGTTATAAGAATGTATACTTGTATGTATGTATCTATGTTTGTATGTTACTTATGTACTTGTTGTTTGTGCTTGTACATATGTATACATATGTCTATGATATGAATGTAGTAGGTGCATATACAGCTATTGTATGAGTGTGGTATAATTGAATGTATGAAGTGATATGAATGTAGGCATGTGTATATATGTATGTGTTGTGGTTCCTTCATCGTGGTGTATATGTACTTGTAAGTAATATTGCTTGTGTTTGAAGTGTTGGTGTATTGCGTGTATATGTCATGTATACATATGTTTGTATAACTATGTGGAGTACTTGTATGAAAATGTGGTGTATAAATACTATGGTGTATATATATCTGCTTGAGTGTTGTGTATGTGCAGTGTATATATGTATATGCGATACATATAGCTATGTGTGGTTGGAGTTTACGTAGTGTTGTTTTTATTTCATGGGTGGGACGACCCTTAGATCCATTTAGCCTTCGGGTAGACCCTTAAATTTAGAAAGTCCGAAGATGTGCTTTGTTTTTAAGGTGGGTAGAATGTAACACCTTGTTTTCGTATACACATGTATAATGTACGTATTTCTAGACGTATTTGGAAGTATGAATTTTCTGGGTATTTTATAAAATTTCCATAATTTTCTAATGACCAAATTATTTTTAAATAATTTTTTAAACATCATTTGGATAAAATGGATGAGTATTTAGATGGTATACTTGATATTTGGTGAGTAAGGGTATTTTAGTAGAGTATTTCTATTTAGTAGAAATATACATCCCTAAATTTCCTAAAGGAGAACCCTAGCCTAAGAGGTGTCATCACATATTTGATTTTCACCTAACTCTCTCCATTTGGCCAGCTAAGAGGGAATTAAGGGATGACAAGGATGAGGGGATGAATAAAAGAAAAGATATTGGGAAAAAGAAAATGAAAAAGAAGTATAAAAAATTCAAGTTCTCATCCCCTCTTCTAACTCACCTCTCCTTCCTTTGCACCTCCCACTCCACCACCATCCCCTTAATTCAATCCCTCTATTGACATCCACCATTTGAGATTAAGGTATGGAAGAAGAAAGCTTGAGGATTGATGGGGTCTTCAAGGAGAAGAAGGGCCAAAGAAATTAAGAAGGAGATATTTGAGTTAGGAATTCTAACATCCTAGTTAGGATGTAGTTTTAGGATTGTGGTTATAGAGTTTCATCACATATTTAATTTTAGTTGGAATTTGATGTGGAATTGTAGTTTAAGCCACATGCTAGTAAAGTGCCATGTTATGTTAAGTTTAGTATGCATGCTTATGATGTAATGTTTTATTTAGTGGAAGTATGCATAGTTTGCCAAAATATACCATGTAACATCCCATGTTAGTGTAGACCATGTTGCCATTATGCTTCCTTTGTTAGCTTTAAAATCATTATCATGCAACTTATTAGGATGGCAATGGTAGTATGACTAGTAACTTCATGTTAGTCAGTCAATATGCTATAATAGCTATGTTAATGATATGCTCTAAAATTTTCACTTCTGTCATGTAGATTCAAAAATTCATATTTGCTTGTGTACACCTTCAAATGGGATGATTCAAGATGTTTTGAAAAGATCACGAAGTTAACTACAACTTTTTAGAAGAAAGTTGAGCCTAGTTTTGAATGTAGAAGGTGTAAATAGACGAATTTACCATTGCGTCAGTTTTAAATAGATTCTGCCACATTGTGAAAAACATTTCATAATTCTCTCTACTGACCCGGAAATGACACAATTTTATATAATTTGGAACAGAACTTAAGCATCTACAACTTTTATGTTCAACACTAAACCAGATTATTGCCTTAGATAGCTGTTTTAGATTGATATATCAGAGCCCAGATTTAAAACAGAATTCTTTAGTTGTCATATAAATATCAGGCTAAATTTTTTGAAAAATATGGTGCTAAGAATGGTGATATTCATGCTTATGGATGTAATGTTGTTATCCATGTAGTAAATTATGTTATGAGAATAGTTCAGGCTTATGGATGTAATGCACTATGTCATACAAATGCCCCATGTTATGCTCCTTATTCTCATATTAGCATACTTTATGGCAAGATGCTTCCATACCATGATGTGTTTCATATTAAGACTGATGGAGTTATATGTTAATTGGAAACATAAGATGTTTTAGTGTAAGTGAAATTTGTCATGGAAAGAATGGTAGATTAACGGAAATTAACACCACATAGACCAAAGTGCCACATGGACCAGCATGCCACGGAAATGCCGGACGCCCCCTCCTGAATCCATTGGGCCACCTCTTGAATCTATGTGTGGTATGATAGACAACATGGACATACGTGCTACATAGACCAGCGTGCCATGAAAATGTCGGGGCCACCTCCTGAATTCATGGGAGCCACCTATAGAATCCATGAGTCACATTTAGGCACACTGGCATAGATGGGATCCCTTATGTGTTGCATTTGATTCACAACCATTCATATGCATCATGTGCATATCTATGATTATCCGCCTTTACTTCACACTTATTTAATTATGTAGCTCTTACTTTTCAATATCTGCATGTGATGCTGTTTACTTTCCCTGCAAGTTAATTTAGTAGACCTTATTTACAGTACTTGTTCCTTATGCGTAAATAGTAGACATGTTTATAGTTAAGTGACCAGACCCTAGTTAGGTAGAACAGTTCTCAAACTAGACCTTACCTAGCGACGTTAGGAGTTTCTACTAGGTCACGCGTTGGCTTTTTCCATTTACTTTTTCCAGGTTTCAGAGCAGTACAGCCAGATCAGGCCTGACTCAGGAGTTAGCTTTTAGTTCGTGGTAGAGATGGAATCCTTAGAGGGCAGCCTCTTCAGTTAGTTCTAAAGGTATCCTAGGGAGTGAGTTGTACTGGTGTGGACCTTTATGTCTTTTGGGGATTTTTCTGTTTTTCACTTTTGTATTTGAGGATGAGATGATGTAAATAAAGAGGTACCTTTGTTTTAATAATGAAGAATGTTGGACTTGTATATGATTGTCTCTTATTTTCTGTGTTGGAGCATTACTTGTACTTCTCAGCATGTGCACAGTGACCTGCATTATTCTTCTGGTAGACTCTCTTTTTCTCTTTCTTTTTAACACTCGCTGCTCTAGGAATACTTGGGACGGATTTGTAATTCACGGGTATCTTGGGAAGCGGGGTGTTACAAATAGCCTAAGTGTATATTCTCTCTTTTTTCAGTTGAAGATGGTGATCTCCCAGTTTCAACGGACATTTTCGTAGATTTTTCTTAGTTAGAGACTATTTTTCTACTTTTTCTGGAAGATATGTATCTTTTAATGAAATGATATGACTTTTGGGCCTAATTTTGTCTTCTCTTTTTTTAATTTGAAGATGGCGATCTGCCTGTTCCAATGGATATTTGTGCAGATTTTTTTGAGCTCCGGTCTGTTTTCTATATTTTTTTGAATTATATGAATCTTTATATTAAATGATATAATTTTTATAACCTAATTTTGTCATCTCTTAATTTTTTAGTTGAAGATAGCGATCTCCCGGTTCCAAGGGACATTTTTTGCTGATTTTTCCGAGTTTGATGCTATTTTTGTACATTTTCGAGAATTTATGGATCTTTTTATTAAATGATATGATTTTTTGGCTTAATTTTGTCTTCTTTTATTTTTCAGTTGAAGATATCGATCCCCCGTTTCTAACGACATTTTGTGTATTATTCTGACCTCGTGACTATTTTCTAAATTTTCTGGAAGATATGGATCTTTTATTAAATGATATGATTTTTATTTTTTTCTTCTCTTATTTTTCAGTTGAAGATGGCGATCTTCCTGTTCCAATGGATATTTTTGCAGATTTTTATAAGTCCAATGTTATTTTCTACATTTTAATAGCATATGTTTGTCTTCTTTTATTTTTTTCAGTTGAAGATGGCGATCTCTCGGTTCCAATGGACATTTTTGCGGATTTTTCTTAGTTTGAGTCTGTGTTTCTACATTTTCTGAAAGATATGGATCTTTTTATGAAATAATATTATTTTTGGCCTCATTTTGTCTTTTCTATTTTTAGATGACGATGACGATCTCCTGGTTCCAACGAATATTTTTGCGGACTTTTTTGAGATCCTGATATTTTCTACATTTTCTGTAAGATATGAATCTTTATATTAAATGATACGATTTTATAGCTTAATTTTGTCTTCTCTTATTTTTTTAGTTGAAGATGGCTATCTCCGGATCCCAACGAACATTTTTATTGAAATTTTTTGGCTCGGTGCTATTTTCTACATTTTATGGAAGATATCAAACTTTTTGTTAAACGATATGATTTTTATAGCCTACACTTGTCTTCTCTTATTTTTTTTTCAGTTGAAGATGTTGATCCTTGGTTCCAACGGATTGTTTTGTGGATTTTTCTGCGCTTTAGTCTATTTTCTACATGTTCTGAAAGATATAGATCTTTATATTAAATGATATGATTTTTATGGTCTAATTTTGTCTTCTCTTATTTTTCAGTTGATGATGGCGATCTTCCGGTTCCAACGGACATTTTTGTGTATTATCTGACCTCGGGGCTATTTCATAAGTTTTCTTGAATATTTCAATCTTTTTATTAAACGATATGATTTTTGGCCTAATTTTTTATTCTCTTATTTTTCGATTAAAGATGGCGATCTCCTTGTTCCAACAGACATTTTTGCAGATTTTTATGAGCTCGGTGCTATTTTCTATATTTTATGAAAGATAAGGATCTTTTTTGTAAATGATATAATTTTTATAGCCTAGTTGAAAATGTCGATCTACTCGTTCCAGCAGACATTTTTGCGGATTTTTCTTAGCTTGGGACTATTTTTCTACCTTTTCTGGAAGATATGGATATTTCAATTAAATGATATGATTTTTTGGCCCAATTTTGTCTTCTCTTTTTTTCAGTTCAAAATGGCAATCTCCCCGTTCCAATTTACATTTGTACAGATTTTTTGGTGCTCCGTGCTATTTTCTACATTGTCTAAAAGATATAGATCTTTATATTAAATGATATGATTTTCAACGCATAATTTTGTCTTCTCTTATTTTTAGCTAAAGATGGCAATCTCACAGTTCCAACAACCATTTTTGCGGATTTTTCTGAGCTCGGTGCTATTTTTCTAAATTTTCGGAAAATTACGGATCTTTTTATTAAATGATATGATTTTTGGCCAAATTTTGTCTTCTCTTATTTTTAGTTGAAGATGGCAATCTCCCAATTTCAACGGACATTTTTTCGGATTATTCTGACCTCTGGGCTATTTTCTTATTTTTAGGAAGATATGGATCTTTTATTAAATAATTTGATTTTTGGCCTAATTTTGCCTTCTCTTATTTTTAAGTTAAAGATGGCGATCTCCCAGTTCCAATACATATTTTTGCGGATTTTTCTGAGCTAGGTGCTATCTTTTACATTTTATGGAAGACATGTATCTTTTATTAAATGAGATGATTTTTATTGCCTACATTTTTCTTCTCTTATTTTTCAAGGTGCAGATGGTGATCTACTGGTTCCAACGGACATTTTTGCAGACTTTTCTTTGCTTGGGACTATTTTTCTACCTTTTATGTAAGATATGTATTTTTTAATTAAATGATATTATTTTTTGGCCTAATGCTGTCTTCTCTTTTTTCAGTTGAAGATGTCGATATCCTGGTTCCAACGGACATTTTTACGGATTTTTCATAGCTCCCGGCTCTTTTCTATATTTTATGAAAGATATGAATCTTTTTATTAAAGGATATGATTTTTGGCCTAATTTTGTCTCCTTTTATTTTTCAGTTGAAGATGGCGATCTTCCGGTTCCAATGGATATTTCTGCAGATTTTTCTACGCTTCAAACTATTTTCTACATTTATGAAACATATGGCTCTTTTTATTAAATGATATGATTTTTATAGCATAAGTTTGTCTTGTCTTATTTTTCAGTTGAAGATGGCGATCTTCCGGATCCAACGGACATTTTTGCGGATATTTCTGAGCTGGTGGCTATTTTCTATATTTTATGTAAGATATGGATCTTTTTAATAATTGTTATGCTTTTTATAGCCTAAGTTTGTCTTCTCTTACTTTTGAGTTGAAGTTGGCTATTACCTGTTTCTAACTGAGACATTTTTGCAGATTTTTTTTGAGCTCTGGGCTGTTTTTATACAGTTAATTGAGGATATGGATCTGTTACTCAAATGCTGATTTTATAGCCTAATTTGTATTCTCTTATGTTTTTCAGTTGAAGATGGCGATCTCCCGGTTCCAATGGACATTTTGCGGATTTTTCTAACATCGAGCCTATTTTTTATATTTTCTAGAAGATGATGATCATTTTATTAAATAATATAATTTTTGGGCCTAATTTTGTATTCTTGTATTTTTTTTCGTTGAATATGGCAATCTACTGGTTCCAATGGACCTTTTTGCAAATTTTTCTTAGCTCCCTGCAATTTTCTACATTTTCTGTAAGACATTGATCTTTATATTAAATGATATAATTTTTATAGCCTATTCTTGTCTTCTCTAATTTTTCAATTGAAGATGACGATCTTACGTTTCCATCAGAAATTTTTGCGGATTTTTCTGAGGTCTGGGCTATTTTCTACATTTTCTAAAAAATATGGATCATTTAATTAAATTATATGATTTTTGGCCTTATTTTGTCTTCTCTTATTTTTGTTGAAGATGGCGATCTCCTGATTCCAACGGACATTTTTGCGAATTTTTCTGAGCTCGGGAATTTTTACAGTTTATTGAAGATATGTATCTTTTTATAAATGATATGATTTTTATCACCTAATTTTGTCGTCTCTTAGTTCAAAATGTCGATCTCCCAGTTCCAACAGAAATTTTTGCGGATTTTTTAAACTCCGGTCTATTTTCTACATTTTCTATAACATCTGAATCTTTATATTAAATGATATGATTTTTATGTCCTAATTTTGTCTTCTCTTATTTTTTTCTGTTAAAGATGGCAAACTCCGGGTTCCAACATACATTTTTGCAAATTTTTCTGAACTACGGCCTATTTTCTACATTTTTTGTATGATATGAATCTTTATATTAAATGATATGATTTTTATAGCCAAATTTTGTCTTCTCTTATTTTTAAGTTGAAGATGGTGATCTTCCGATTCCAACAGATAGTTTTATATATTTTTCTAAGCTCAGTGCTATTTTCTTATATTTTCGGGAAGATACAGATCTTTTTATTAAATTATAAGATTTTTGGCCTAATTTTGTGTTCTCTTATTTTTAAGTTGTAGATGGCAATCTCTCGGTTCCAACGAACATTTTTGATTATTTTCTGAGCTCCGGGCTATGTTTCTATAATTTATTGAAGATATTTGTCTTTTTATTAAATGATATGATTTTTATTGCCTAATTTTTCTTCTCTTATTTTTTTCGTTGAATATGGTGATCTCCTGGTTCCAACGGACCTTTTTGCGAATTTTTCTGAGCTCCGGGTAATTTTATACATTTTCTATATGATACAAATCTCTATATTAAATGAAATAATTTTAATAGCCTAATCTTGTCTTCTAATATTTGTTAGTTAAAGATGGCGATCTTCCGGATCCAACAGAAATTTTTGCAGATTTCTCTTAGATCTGGGCTATTTTCTACATTTTCTAAATGATATAGATCTTTTTATTAACTGTTATGATTTTTTGTCCTAATTTTCTCGTCTCTTATTTTTCTGTTAAAGATGGCGATCTTCTGGTTCCAATGAATATTTTTGCGGATTTTTCTTCGGTCGGGTCTATTTTCTATATTTTACTGAAGATAGGGATCTTTTTATTAAATGATGATTTTTGTAACGTAATTTTGTCTTCTCTTATTTTTCAGTTAAGAATAGTGATCTGCTAGTTCCAACAAACATTTTTACCGATTTTTTTGAACTTGTGGATATTTTTCTACATTTTCTGTAAGATAAAGATTTTTATTAAATGATATGATATTTTTGCCTAATTTTGCCTTCATTTGTTTTTTCGTTGAAGATGCGAATCTCTCAGTTCTAATAGACATTTTTACGGATTTTTCTAAGCTCCGGGCTATTTTCTAGATTTTCTGGAAGATATGAATCTTTTTATTAAATGATATGATTTTTATAGCCTAAGTTTGTCTTCCCTTATTTTTCAGTTGAAGATGATGATCTCCTCGTTCCAAAGGATATTTTTGCGGATTTTTTTGACCTCGGGGCGATTTTCTACATTTTCTGGAAGATATGTTTCTTTTTATTAAACGATAAGATTTTTGACCTAATTTTGCCTTCTCTTATTTTTTTCGGTTGAAGATGGCGATCTCGTGGCTCTAACAGACATTTTTGCGGATTTTTCTGATCTACATGCAATTTTTTATATTTTCTGTAAGATATTATCTTAAAATTAAATGATAGGATTTTTATAGCCTAATTTTGTCTTCCCTTATTTTTCAATTAAAGATGGTGATCTCCCTGTTACAACAGAAATTTTTGCTGATTTTTCTGAGCTCGGTGTTATTTTCTTCATTTTACTGAATATATGGATATTTTTATCAAATGATATGCTTTTTGTAGTCTAATTTTGTCTTCTCTTATTTTTCAGTTGAAGATGATGATCTTTCGATTCCAACGGATATTTTTGCGGATTGTTCTGAGCTCGAGGCTATTTTTCTACATTTTCTCGAAGATATGTATCTTTTTATTAAAAGGTATATTTTTGGCCTCATTTGGTCTTCTCTTATTGTTTCGTTGAAGATGTCAATCTACCGGTTTCAACGGACATTTTAGCAGGATTTTTCTAAGCTGCGCGATAACTTCTACATTTTCTGTAAGATATGAATCTTTTTATTAAATCTTATGATTTTTATAGCCTAATTTTGTCTTCTTATTTTTCTGTTGAAGATGGCAATCTCCCGGTTCCAACAGACATTTTTAGGAATTTTTCTGAGATTTTCTGACCGTGAGATTATTTTCTACATTTTCTAAAAGACATTGAGCTTTTTATTAAATGATATGATTTTTGTTAAAATTTTGACTTCTCTTTTTTCAGTTGAACATAGTAATCTCTCGGTTCCAACGGACATTTTTGTGGATTTTTTGAGCTC
This sequence comes from Scilla litardierei, assembly GCA_030789695.1. Taxonomy (NCBI): domain Eukaryota; kingdom Viridiplantae; phylum Streptophyta; class Magnoliopsida; order Asparagales; family Asparagaceae; genus Scilla; species Scilla litardierei. The sequence continues at coordinate 25,033,423 of CM061139.1, forward strand.
GGAGCTATTTTCTACATTTTATTTAAGAAATGGATCTTTTCATTAAATGATATGATTTTTATAACATCAGTTTGACTTCTCTTATTTTTTTAAGTTGAATATCGCGATCTCCTGGTTCTAACCGACATTTTTTGTGGATTTTTTCAACATTTTCTGAAAGATATGAATCTTTAGATTAAATGATATGATTTTTTGGCCTAATTTTGTCTTCTCTTATTTTTCAGTTGAAGACTGCGATCTCTCGGTTCCAACGGACACTTTTGATGATTTTCCTGAACTACATGCCATTTTCTAAATTTTCTGTAAGATATGAATCTTTATATTAAATGATTTGATTTTTATAGCCTAATTTTGATGTCTCATATTTTTAAGTTGAAGATGGCGATCTCCCGGTTTCATCGGACATTTTTTGTGGATTTTTCTGAGCTCGTGGTTATCTTCTGCATTTTCTGAAAGATAGATCTTTTTATTATGATATGATTTTTTGGGCTGGTTTTGCCTTCTCTAATTTTTCAGTTGAAGTTGGCGATCTCATGATTACAACATACATTTTTGTGAATTTTTCTCAACTCCAGTCTAGTTTCCACATTTTCTGAAAGATATGGATCGTTTTATCAAATGATATTATTTTTGGCCTTATTTTGTCTTCTCTTATTTTCATATTACAGATGGCCATCTTCCAGTTCCAACGGATATTTTTGCTTTATTTTTCTAGCTACGGGCTATTTTCAACATTTTCTGGAAAATATGGATCTTCATTTTAAACGATATGATTTTAATGTCAAATTTTTTCTTATCTTATTTTTAAGTTGAAAATGCCGATCTCCCGATTCCAACGGACATTTTTGCTGATTTTTTGTGTTTCGAGCAATTTTCTACATTTTATTGAAGATATGGATATTATATCAAAAGATATGATTTTTATGGCCCAATTTTGTATTCTCTTATTTTTCAGTTGAAGATGACGATCTCCCGACGGACATTTTTGCAGATTTTTCTAAGCTCAGGGCAATTTTTTAACATTTTATTGAAGATATGAATCTTTTTATTAAATGATATAATTTTTGTAGCCTAATTTTGTCTTCTCTTATTTTTCAGTTGTACATGGCGATCTCCCGGTTCCAACATACATTTTTTTGCAGATTTTTCTTAGCTCGGAACTATTTTTCTACATTTTCGGGTAGTTATGGATCTTTTTATTAAATGATATGATTTTTGGCCTAATTTTGTCTTCTCTTATTTTTTTATTTGAAGATGGCAAACTCCCGGTTCTAATAGACATTTTTGCAGATTTTTTGAGCTCATAAATATTTTCTACAGTTTATTGAAGAAGTGGTTCATTTTATTAAATGATTTGATTTTTATAGACAAAGTTTGTCTTCTCTTATTTTTCAGTTGCAGATGGTGATATACTGTTTCCAACGGATTTTTTTGCGGGTTTTTTGATCTCCGGGGTATTTTCTAAATTTTATGGACAATATTTATCTTTTTATTAAATGATATGTTTTTTATGGCCTAAGTTTGTCTTCTTTTATTTTTCAGTTGAATATGGCGATCTCCGGGTTCCAACAGACATTTTTGCAGATTTTTCTGAGGTCGGGGCTATTTTCTACATTTTATTATAGATATAAATCTTTTTATTAAGTGATATGATTTTTGTAGCCTAATTTTGTCTTCCCTTATTTTTGATTTAAAGATGGCGATCTCCTGGTTCCAACGGTTCATTTTTTCGGATTATTTTTAGCTCGGAGCTATTTTCTGGAAGATATGTATCTTTTTATTAAATGATATGATTTTTGGACTAATTTTGTCTTCTCTTATTTTTTCGTTAAAGATGGCGATCTTCTGGTTCTAACGGACATTTTTACGGATTTTTCTGTTACCCTTTTTTCATTTTCTGTAAGATACTGATCTTTATTTTAAATGATATGATTTTTATAGCCTATTTTTGTTTTCGCTTATTTTTCAGTTGAAGATGGCGATCTCTCGGTTCTAACGGAATTTTAGGGTATTTTTCTGAGCTCGGGGCAATTTTCTTTTTTGGAAATAACGATCTTGTCTTTTTTGGAATTTTAGCCTAATTTATTTGATTTTTGTTGCCTAATTTTGTCTTCTCTTATTTTCCAGTTGATATGGCGATCATTTTTTCAAATGATATGATTTTTTGGCCTTATTTTGTCTTCTACTATATTTCAAAAGAAGATGGCGATCTCCCGGTTCCAACGAACATTTTTGTGGATTTTTCTGAAATCCGGGCTAATTTTCATATTTTCTTGAAGATGTGGATTATTTTAGTAAATAATGTCAGAGAAGACAAAAGTAGGCCAAAAATGTCCGTTGAAACCTGGAAATCGCCATCTTCAACTTAAATATAATAGAAGACAAAATTTGGAATTGGTAAATCACCAACTTCATCTATAAAAAGGTGCGTAGTAACCGGTATATCGCCATCTTCACTGATAAGACTTTTTATATATCATTTTCTGGGCTTGGTGCTATTTTCTACATTTTATGAAAAATATGGATCTTTTTATTAATTGATATGAATTTTATAGCCAAAATTTGTTTTCTCTTATTTTCCAGTTGAAGAAGGCGATCTTTTCATTAAATGATATGATTTTTTGCCTAATTTTTGTCTTCTCTTATATTCTAGTTGAAGATGGCGATCTTACGGTTCCAACAGATATTTTTGCGGATTTTTCTGAACTCCTGTCTATTTTCCACATTTTTGGTAGATATGTATCATTTTATTAAATGATAAAATATTTTGGCCTTATTATGTCTTCTCTTATTTTTCAGTTGAAGATGTCGATCTCTCGGTTCCAACGGACATTTTTGTGTATTTTTCTGAACTTGGTGTTATTTTCTACACTTTCTGGAAGACGAGAATATTTATATTAAATGATATATTTTTTATCTTTATTTTTTATCTTATTTTCTGGATGAAGATGGCGATCTCCAAGTTCTAATGGACATTTTTGCGGATTTTTTCGAGCTCCAGGCTATTTTCTACAATTGATTAAAGATATGGATCTCTATATTAAATGACAAGATTTTTATAGCCTAATTTTGTCTTCTCATTTTTTCAGTTGAAGATTGCGATCTCCATGTTCCAATAGACATTTTTGCAGCTTTTTCTTCGCTTTGGGCTTTTTTCTACATTTTCTGGAAGATATGAATCTTTTTATTAAATTATATGATTTTTTGGACTAATTTTGTCTCCTCTTTTTTTTCAGTTGAATGCTGCGATCTCCTGGTTCCAATGGACATTTGTGTGGATTTTTCTGAGCCCGATGTTATTTTCTACATTTTATGGAAAATATGTATATTTTTATTAAATGATATGATTTTTCGGCCCAACTTTGTCTTCTTTTATTTTTCAATTGAAGATGGCGATCTCCCGGTTCCAACGAACATTTTTTCGGATTTTCTGAGCTCGGAGACATTTTCTACATTTTCTGTATGATATGAATCTTTATATTAAATGATATGATTTTTATAACCTAATTTTCACTAAAACAAAACTAGGCATTTACAACTTTCATGGGGCAACGTTTCTATTTTGGTACTTGTAATAAATGTTTACCACAACTTTTTTCTTCTGAAAGTTGTAAAAAATGTTTATTACAACTTTCTCTTTGATAGCTGTAAAAAATCCTAACTTATAAAGCATTTGACGTGATATTGGCCCAATCGTGGCCCATGTAAGAAAATAGACCCCTTAAAGTTTCATGCCCCTTCAGATCGTACGATCTACATCAGACGGATGCAATCACATACATGTAAAGTTTTCTCCCCAATAAACCTTACGAGCACCCCTCGTATAATATGCTCCTCCTCAGGGTTAGGGTTTATTAGTCTCAGAGTGTTCTCTTTTATTCTTCTGGTTCTTCTCCCACTGCTCTCACCCCAAGCTGAGCGCAATGGTGATTGTTCTTGTTTTTCTTTTGTCTCATGTTTCAATCTTTAGATTTCTCTACATGATCTTTGGATTCGTCTGTCTCATTTGATTTGTTCTGTTTTTAAAAAGGCTTCGGAGAAGAAGATCGCTAATCCGATGAGGGAGATCAAGGTGCAGAAGCTGGTGCTCAACGTATCGATCGGAGAGAGCAGAGATCGACTCACAAGTGCCTCTAAGGTATTGACTCTATTTGTTCGCTCTGATTTGATCTTTAGGTTTTTTTAAAAAAAATTTGTTAAGATCTAATGCTTATGGCTGCGAAAGTTTACATTGTTAATTGTTAACGTTTATGAGCTTGTGCTTGTTTATTCTATTAACGTAGCGGCAAAATGGATCAATAGATAAAAACATATTTTGTCATTATTTTGGTTGTGTGAATTACATGCTGTGAGATTTGTACTTTGTTCTATTTTTGACAATATGAATATAAGTTATACCTTTGATCAACTTTGTGAAAGCTCAAGTAAAAGATCATGGGTTTGATGTTAAATCTAATGAGTTGGTCAAATCTATTGTGGGCCTACTGGCTTTCTTAGTTGCACCTAACACTTATTTCACGATGGCCTTAATATGCATACTTTTGGTAATCTAGAATCACTTTCTATTTTGATATTTTCAGCTATTAAATAGTTTATTATGTTTTGATATTTATAAAAACTGTTTCGGGGTGTTTTCTTACCATAGGTTGATAGTCTGGAGGTCCGGAGGTCGTCGCTGTCACGTGAGGCGGGGACAACCTTCGGAGTCGGTCGGTCGCGCATTCACTTGAGCAGGAAGACGCAGATCCGTGCTTCAGTGCATCGAAGGGTAGCTTCGACGGGACGATGACCTCCAGGATCGATCGGACGAACGGGCTCTGGCAAGAGGGCATTCGGATCCGAGCGACGGGACGCCGAAGGAAAGCTTCTGCAGTGGTGACGTCTCCTTCCATCTGCAAAATGAAGAATCTCGTCAGGGGGGTCGGACCTTGGTTTCGACCGGGTCCCATCCGATGCCAAAGTCAGATCTAGTCTGAAGGATGCTCAGTGGGATCGAACTTGGTTCACAGAGAGACCAAGCGCGAATCCTCGAGCCGAGCTATGGAGGAGAGAATGTTTTTGATGGAAGAAGGTGTGAGTGTTGGTTTGTGATACCTTCGCTGTAGATCTCGGAGATCCCCCCCTGAGATGATGCATCTCTTGCCTTCATATAGGCGTGTCACCCCCCCCCCCCCCCCCCCGCCCGTTGTAATGGGCCATGATAAGACCTTATTGCCGTCATTGATAGGGACGTGCTAATTAACCCCCATAATTACTCACGTTTGATTAGGGGATGAGTGCCATGAAAGTGGGCCACGATTACTGGAGTGATGGTGTTGAGTGGCTGCCATAATTGGCGAGTGCTTCCTCGGTTTGGGGGAGCGATTTTCTCCACTCGGAAAGTGGGTAGTCTTTTGGGCCTTCGTCTCGGGTGGAGAAGCATGACCTGCCCGTGAGGTCCTTGGCCAGAGCCCAAGACCGTAGAGGGTTGGTTGACAAGTCGTGGTTAACTCGCCTCCTCTGCGCCCAGTCAAAATGGTTGTATCAATTGTTCCCATCTTCCGAGCTCTACCGTTGTTGAGGTTGAGGTCAGGAGATGTAGTATAAGATGGAGGAGTGGTTCCTTTTGTAAGATTGGTTCGACTTACAAAGTCGGCTGGCGGTAATAATTGGTCGGTCCAAGATTCGTTCGGTTGCGAGGAGAGCGGCCCCTCGATTTGCGGCCAACGAATGAGTGGGTCGACCAGTTGGGGGAGTGCCTCCACGACTTATGATCGATGAGGAGATGTCGGCCTGCTGGAGGAGTGGCCCCAGCCTTACGGTAAACCAGACTAGTCGGTCAGTCGTGGGGGTTGGCCCCAGCCTTATGGTCGACAAGTTGGTCGGCCTGCTGGGGGAGTTGCCCCCCAGCCTTACGGTCGATGGGTGGTTGATCTGCTGGTGGAGTTACCCCCAGCCTTATAGTCGACATGGTTGGTCTGCAGGGGGGGTTACCCCCTAGCCTTACGATCGATCGAATGATCGGCCTGTTGGGGGAGTTACCCCCAGCCTTACGGTTGATGTGTTCGGTCTGCTGGGGGAGTTTCCCCAGCCTTACGATCGACAAGTCGATTGGCTTACTGGGAGAGCTACCCCCAGTCTTACAGTCGATTAAGTGATCGGCCTGCTGGGCGAGTTGTCCCTAGCCTTACGGTCGATGTGGTTGGTCTGCTTGGGGAGTTACCCCAACCATATGATCGACAAGTCGATCGGCCTGCTGGGGGAGCTACCCCTAGTCTTACAGTCGATCGAGTGATCGGCATGCTAGGAGAGTTGCCCCAGCCTTACCATCGATGTGGTCAGTCTGCTGGGGGAGTTGCCTCCAACCTTACGATCGACGGGTCGATTGGTCTACTGGGGGAGCTACCCCCAGTCTTACAGTCGATCAAGTGATCGGTCTACTGGGGGCGTTGTTCCCAGCCTTATGATCGATGTGGTCAGTCTGCTGAGGGAGTTGCCCCAGCCTTACGATCGACGGGTCGATTGTTGACGTCCCCCGGTTTTGAGCATACAAGTGCAATAGAGATTGGGGATACCAGATTTAAATATTTATAATGCAAGCGCACGGTGTTGTAGTGTGGCTTAGGGGTCGAACACAGGGAGGTGTGGTTGTGCTTGTCTAAAGGAGGAACCGGTTCACCCTATGGGTGAACTAGCCCGTACGGTCGAATGGTTGTCACGGAATATAAAGATAAGATGGATAAATGATATAAAAGGAAACCTAGGACTTCGGTTTCCACGCTATCATGTGTTCCACGCTATAAGATGGACTTCAGAAACCTAGGAATTCGAATGGATTTAGGGTTTAGTGGTGAGACGTTGCCTCTAAGAGTGATACCAGCGTCCCATGGGCCCAATATTCCGGTCGATGCCCAGGATGATACGCTGGACTACCCAGTTTCGGTCGGTGGGCATTCCCATGTCCATTAACACCGACCGACTCCGGGAGCACTAAGCTCGCGACGATTACTCCCAACATCTCATCCTGCCGTTCCCACGCGCTAGGATTCGATGTCTACGCTAAGGGTGTGAGCTATGGCTAAGGAGTCAACCGCCAAGTTTATTCCCCCTTGGCCCGAGGGTCAAAGGCGGTCTTTTTTCCGCCGATGACAATGAAACACCCAGCGTAACCATCTAAATTCCTAATCCCTATTGAAATCCTAGTCCTATGTCGTTCTAGGGAGAACCCACGAAGGGGTTTCCACCAAAATCCCAGATTTGAGAACTACTCACAAATCATGGCTAAAAAGCGATCTAAACACAAATTAACCATAGAAATCATGATCAGGCAATTGAAAGGAAGTAGTAGTAATGTAATTAAGACTATATTAAAGTTTGACAAAGATCAGAACACTTACAAGATACTATAAAATTCCAGCCGTCAAAATGGAAGAAAAAGACAGAAAAATACATCAGACCCGTTTTCTGAAACCTAAGGTTTCTATTTATACAAATCGACGTCACCCGATCGGTTGAAGTATCAATCGATTGGGTGAGCTGCTTGATGCTTCGGCTGCGGGCTTCCAAAGTTCAACCACTCACTGGGTTCGATCGGTTGGCATCTCCGGGTCGTCGCTTGGAGAACTTCAGCTTCAGATGAACCGATCGGGTGATAAGTCACCCGATCGGTTGAAATCACGCCCAAATTACAGAGAAGACTGTCATTTCACCCGATCCACGAACCGGTCAGTTGAGCTCTTCGGTTCATCGCTTGGAGATTTTCAGCTACAGGTGAACCGATCGGGTGATATTTCACCCGATCGGTTGAAATCAGCACAATTAGACAGAGAGTTCTGTCGGTTCACCCGATCACTGAACTGATTGGGTGAGCTGCTCCTCTTCTTCTGCTGCTGTCCGGAAGAGATATACGTGCATCAATCGATCGGGTGACTGTGTCCACCCGATCGATTGAGGTCTGAGATATAGTAATCTTCATCGTTTTGACCCTCTGGATTGCGCGTGACTCATCCCGTTGCTCCGAGGACTCATGATATCTTCTTTAAATGTCCCCAATGCTAGCAATCTCCTGCATTTACACAAAAACACAAAGAAGTGAAAGAAAACTAAAAATCACAAGAGAATGGGTACGGGACGACGGAAAACAACGGAAAATCACAAAGAAGACGTGCGTGAATATATAAAATATAAACGCACGTCAAAATCCCCCAAGCTGAACCCTTCCTCGTCCTCGGGGAGAGGAGGAGCTCGGAGGGAAAAAGTAGAGAGAGAGACAGAAAGAGAAGACAAAATCCTAGATCGCCCGTCAGAGCCAACAAAACCAAACACACCACACGTAAGCAAGCATGCGACAAAACACGACACTAAACCAAGGAATACAAGTCCAAACAAGTGTCATAGGTCCACGTGGTGAAGCACGAGTGAGTGTGGTCGTGCACTAGCAGACGGTGTCACTATCTACATTGTGCAATATAGCTCCATATACACATACCCAAGGATTGACTCAAATATCGATTCGATTCGAAATAAGCGGTGAATAAATAGATCAAGCATGCATGAGAAAGGTATAAGAATAAAAGCGTATCATGCATCAGGGACTCCACAACTAGGGACAAGGAAATCACCACACTATAGCCTAGATAATAGCAGAAAAGTTCCTAAGCCAAGTGTTTTCAAAAACGATGGAGGTTGAGAAGGTGTGGAGTAGAACACTCGGTGCAAATTCTCGCCTTCCCTTTATTCTCAGTAGATAAGAAAATATTCACATTGGATTTTTTTGGGTTTTGAGTATTTGTATTTTTTTGGCTTTTTGGCTATACACATTTTTTCTTTTCTTTTCTCTTTTCTATTTTTTTGGGTTTTTCTTTTCTCTCTTTTTTTGGATTTTTGGGATTCTGGGATATATACATGTGTACTCTCCCAAGTGGGAGAATGGTACACGATGAGGGGATTTGCACCAAGTAAAACAAAAAAGAATATCGAAATATAAACACTTAGGCAAAGGAAACATTTCTCGCAAATTAGAGCATGGGCTAAATGGGTTATCATAGTCCTTAATTGTGGAGACCCAACACATGCGAATTGAAGTATACGATATATATAGCATGCATATAGAGGCAGACAGTAGAAGCAAATACCGCATATTCAAATCGAAGCATGATAATCTAGGGGTCAACCAAGGGTAGGTATATAAATCAACATCACAAAGTAGAAGCACACAATAAGCTAGTCACGACACATGACTCACATAAAAGCATAGTGGACCCACAAAGCATGAAATGCAGTAGGACTCAACTTCCTAGGGTTAGTGGATGTGATTATCGTAGCTATGCTAGGTGTGTGTGTGTGTGTGTTAGTTTTGTGGCAATTCATCATATGGGGTCATCTCTAGGAGAGAGAGAACAAAAGATGAGAAGAAAAAGAAAAACACGATGGCAAACGACTCGAAAACGAAGAAAAGCGACACAAATAACGCACAAAGTGTGACTCCCCCAAGCTGAAACTTGCATTGCCCTCAATGCAATAGAAGTAAATACGGGAGGGCAACGAAAAATGGGAGGGGTACGCACCGTCACAAAAATGAAAAACATGAAAAACACACACGAACGAAAATGAAAAATAAAGAAAAAGAAAAACACAATTAGAAAGGATATAAAACATATCAAAAGGACACACAGACATAAGCATACAACAAAGACACACGATAACATGCACACAAAAGTCGAATTCCCCCAAGCTAGACATGGCAATGCTAGCAATATGATATAATCAATGCAACACAGATATATGCTAGGGGGAAGTCGGAAAAGAAAGAAATCAAAATGCAGAAGAGGCCGAGTCCTAGGCCTCCTCGGTAGAGGATGTGGGTGTGTGGACGGGAGAGGAGGAGGGTGTGCGGAGAAGTGGGGAACGGGGTGGGTGGATAGGTGTGGTGGTGATGTGAATGATCGCTGTAGTGTCGGTGGTAGTGGGAGGTGGTGGTAGTATGGCGATCAATGCAGTGGTAGATGCAATAGATGCAGCGGGAGAGGATGGTGGGGGAAGGGATCTAGAGCGCACCGATAGTTTCCTGCGGTGCGTGTATGGGGTGAGAGAAGTGGAGGGTGGTGGAGGTGGTGGGTCAGAAACTGTGTGTGGAGGTAAAGAAGTGGGAATGTAAGTGGTTATGGGAGGGGGGACGATCGCCTAGGAGGTGAAGTGGGAGGAGTGGGCGGAGGTGGACCGTGAACATGAGTGAGAATGCGGAGGATGTTGGCCACGTTTCGCTCAAGGGCGAGGAAACGTGGGTGTGTAAAGATAGAGGAGGATGGGACCGAGGGGGCAGAGGACGATGCGCCAGCACGCAAAGCAGCTAACTCAGCCTCGAGACCGAGGCGAGCCGAGGTGTCACGACGAAAAGTAGAAGTGGAGGCTCGTCGTGCAGAAGAAGTGATGTCGGCGGCCGTGGTCATGTCGGCACCAGAGGCGAGGCCTAAGAGTGCCACAATGACTGCCTCAGAGGAAGTAGCAGAAGCCGGGGTGCTGCCACTAGGGCCTGCCCTGGGGTCTCCTCTAGACGCTGGGATATCCTGCATGCTTAAGTGGGCAGTAGGGGACAGTGGTCGTGGAGTGTCAGGGAAACGGAACGGAAGATGCAACCCCCCTAAGAACTCTGGGTCGGGTGGAAAAGTCCAATCTGCCACAAGAACGATAGACATACGACATGGATTGGGCAGAATGGTATAGGGAGCAGGGGGTGGCCATAGTAGAATGTGAATCGACCGTCGGGACGTGGCTTATCATGTGAGTGTGCCGCAGGACATCAAGATCTAGATAAGTAGATCCTGCGACACGTGGCAAGTCTCTGGGGATGATGATATTGAAGGTGGGATATGAGGCAATGATAGTGATGAGGCCCTCGCAACAATACTTGCCCTTGCCGGCGCGACTGATATCAACAAGTTTATGGACAAGCCAAGCACCGCCATGAATGGGTATGCAAGGGCCCTGAAGGAGATCCCGTCATCACCGCGAATAAAATCAAATGTCATGGCCCACAGAATAAAAAGATCAGGGATAGTCAACGGTCCCAGACTCATCCCTGGGGAAGTATGTGCTAGAAATGATGAGGTGGGCCAGACAGAATATGTGGTGCATGATGGTGGAGGCCTTAGCCTTGCCCCGAGGGTAATGGTCGTGGAGGGTGAGGCGACGCCAAAAAAGATCGACATCGAAATCACGATGGTACTTAAATGGATGAATGGCGTCGTCGTCGAGAATGGGAAAACCGAAGATATTATTGATCGTGTTCAGGTTGGTGCGAATAGATCGGTTTCGGACTCGAAAATCAACGATGGACCTCGCCACACAATCGAGTGAAGATAGGAATTCTAGTGTGAGGGTGGGGTATGATAGTGCGTGGGCGTTAAAGAAAGATAACCATCCTAAGTTCGCGAATAGAGACTCGACCGCGGAGAAAACTCCGAGATTGATAAGGGTTTGTGCATGTGCAAACTTAGTGGCTAGGTGCTCCCGTTCGCTGAGTCGGTTATAAAGAGATTTTTGGTCATTGTTCAGGAAACGGTATTCCCACGGTCCCATCAGTGGTCCACTACGAGAACAATGGGTTGGGGTGGGGGTTGTGTACGCGGGGTAGTAGGAGCATGTGAAATAGGTGGACGTGTGAACGTGCGTCTCTTGCGAGACGGCTCCTCCTCATGCATGATGGCCTTACCCTTACCCTTGTCCTTGGCCATGCTAGTGTGGGTGTATGATGCAAGTGAATGCAAGATGTGATGAATGCACACAAACGATGGCAATTGAGCAAAAATATAACACTTGGGCAATATTAAAAATGGAGCTAAGGAGCGAAGTTACCCAGTGGCGAAGTCAATCCTTGCTCGTAAATCACCCAACGCAGCACAATCAAGGGAGTGTGAAGCCGCGGCACGCCCTTCCAACAAAATTTGAAATTTTTCGAAATGGGGGGAATGATGGCTAGGTTGAGGGCGAAATCTAGGGTTTTAAGAGTGGGAGAGGGGTGATGATGAGAGAGAGAGATGGAGGAAGAGATGAGATCGGTTGAGAGGGAGTGGAGATCAGTTTGGGGGAGGAAGTTGGCCGGTTGAGAGCATAGGGAGTCGAAATGATGGAGGGGAGATCGAAGTTAGGTGAAGAAATGAATCGGGTGAGGTCGGTGGGTATTTATAGGGTTTTAGGCGAACCGGTCAGGTGAAAGTTCACCCGATCGGTTGGATAAATTTTCGAAAAATTTGTTGGAAAGCAGCTACAGGCGAACCGATCGGGTGAGTTTTCACCCGATTGGTTGGCCGCTTCAAAATTTTTCTCAAGACCACTGTGCACTTCACCCGGACATCGACACAGTCTCACCATCAGCTAAATTGATCGGTTGAAATAGTCCCCAATTTTCCGAGAGCTCTGCGCATTTCACACGATCAGCCACCCTGTCTCAGCTTGTTCCACCCGATCGGTTCACTGAAAAGCTGATATAGGCCATCTTCAGACACAGCCCACCCGATCGGTTGATGCATGAACCGATCGGGTGGAGCTATTTCCTGCAAAAAACATAAGATTCATATAAGTTCTCCCGACGACAACTCCCGTTGCAGAATTTATTCATCAAAAACAAGAAAAATTAATCATAAAAAGAAAAATAAAGACGAAGTTTTAGAACATGGGTTGCCTCCCATGAAGCGCTGTTGTTTAACGTCGTTTGCTCGACGCCCGGTAAATGATTTTCAAGGGGGTTGACGCGGGCGATGCCCAATGTTTGGCATCCCTTCAGATTCTGGAGTGGCGTCCCTTGGTGTTGACAGCGACAATAAGTAGACGCACTCGACGATTCCTCCGCTGGTGGTATCCGGGGGCTTCTCCCTCACATTGGCGTCGACCGCCACTTTGCGTAAGATCCAGATCTCATCAGCGGTAAGCCCCATGGGCTCTTTTCCTTTTCTCCTCGTCGGAGCAGCTTTTTGGAATCTGGGAGGGGTCGTATGTGAGACACCCGCTTCCCGAGAAACTTCTTGTTTCTCCAGACCGACATGCTCCTCAAGGTCCCCCAAGCTATCGGATGGGTTCCTTGAGAGAATTTCCCAAGCCCCAGCTTCTACAGCTCTTTCCTTCTCAACGTCCAGCATATTGCACCCTTGCTCATCCGGAGGATGCTTCATAGATAACCCCAAGTCAAATTCGACCTTCTGGTCGCCAACATTAAGCGAAAGCTTCCCTTTCTTCACATCTATAAGAACGCCAGTGGTGGCCATAAAGGGCCGTCCAAGGATGATCGGTGTATGAGTGTCTTTTGGCATATCCATCACAACAAAGTCTACCGGCACATGCACTCCGCTTACGTTAACAGGCAGGTCGTCTTCAATCCCCACCGGATACTTGACTGATCGGTCTGCAAGTTAAAGGGTCATACCGGTGGGCTCCAAGTCGCCCATCCCTATCCTCCTGTATAGTTACAGGGGCATCAAACTGATGCTTGCTCCAAGATCGACGAGCGCGCGATTGATCTTCACTTCCCCAATCGAACAAGGAATAAAAAATCTTCCCGGGTCCTTAAGCTTAGGCGGATTCGCTTGCTGAATGAGAGCGCTGCATTCCGTCGTAAGAACGAACTTTTCTTTTCTGGAACCCTCGTCACCAAATCTTTCAAGAATTTCACATATGAGGGAATTGTCTCTATGGCTTCGAGGAAAGGGATATGCAAGCTCAGGTCTTTACCATCTCAAAGAAATTGCCATATTTTTCATCATTCTTTGCTTTGGCAAGTCGTTGCGGGAAGGGCACAATGGGCTTAAAGACTCTCAGATTCTCCTCCTCGTCCTTCTTCTTCTCTTCTTCAGAGACTCCCTTAGAGTCATAGTCTTTGGTGACGAAGCTCTGTTGTCACTTGATTTTTCAGTTGGTCGCCCTTCAACCAACGGAGCTTTAGGTTCCTTAGCCAGCACTCTTGTAGGAATTTGTGTCCCGCTTCTCAAGACGATAGTGGGCACATTCGCATGCTCATGCGTTAGTGCCAATGTCTGATTCGCCCCCTTGGATTTACTTCCGGTTGACCTGGCAATTGATTTTGCGCCCTCTGAAGGTTCGCTACCTGTAACCCCAGCTGGGTTACTTGGTCGGTTAGCGCCTTCTGTCTCATCTCTAGCCGCAAGTTTATCTTCTCCTGGTTCGTAATATACTGGGTCAAGAGGCTCTCGACCGGGGAGATAACTCGTTGCTGGCCAAATGGCTGCTGCTGCTGCTGCTGCATGGGCTACTGGTTCTTAGGGGGAATACTGTTGGTACATTTGTTGGGGCTGCTGCTATTACTGATACTGCTGCTGTTGTTGCCTAGGCAGCTGATATATTTGTTGATGCGGCTGCCGAGGTTGCTGATATGGCGCCCTGTAACTCAGATTGGGGTGGTTCCGGTTATTTGGAGAATAAGCTGGATTGGAACTAGTTCGTGGTGGATATGGCGCATTCCCCGTCGGGTTGTAAAATAGTGTGCTAGCTTGGTCCATCGGTGATGAGATGTCACCACCCTCGAAGTCTCCCAGGACTTCTGCTTCCACCGTCGCTACTTGTTGGGCGTCGGCACCACCGGCCCCTACCATCAGCATCGAGATCTGAGTCGATAGCAAATCGAACTTGCTAGAGAGTTTGTCGACGTCCTCGACTCTATGAATACCCCCAGATCTGAGCGTGGCACGCTCATCGCACCCTCGCTCATTGTTCGATGCCATGTTCTCAAGAATTTGTCCGGCATCTTCTTCACTTCTCGACATAAAGGACCCCCCAGCCGCGGCGTCCATCGAAGACTTAAGGTCATCCCTCAACCTGTTATAGAATAGATTTATAATCTGCCACTTGGGAAGCTCGTGGTGAGGGCACCTCCGCTGCATCTCCTTGTATCTTGTCTAGGCTTCGTGCAGGGACTCGTGGCTGGCTTGGGAGAATGAGGAGATCTCACTCCTCAGCTTCATCGTCTTCCCCGAGGGGAAGAACTTAGTCAAGAAAGCATTCGAGAGCTTCTCCCAAGTATTGAAGGTGTTCGGGTACTTTCCCCTAAGCCATTGCTTGGCTTTATCCCGCAGAGAGAAGGGGAATAGCTTCAGTCGGATAGCTTCAGCCGTAACACCATTAATCCTAAATGTGTCACACTTCTCAAGGAAGGAGTCCAGATGTTCAATAGGGTTCTTCATGGGTGCCCCAGAAAATTGATACTGCTGGATCCACGTTACTGATGACGGCTTTAGCTCGAAACTTTGGGCCGTGATGGCCGGAGGTTGGATGAAGGAGGTGGACCCGACGGATGCCATCGAGTATTCCAGTAGGGACTTCTGCGGTGGGGTATTCTCCTCCATGGCTGTAGACTCTTCTCTTCTTCTCTTCTCTGCTTTCAGACGCCTCAGGGTGGCGTTGATCTCAGGATCTAAAGGAATCAAGTCGTCTAGACTCCTTGTGTTCCTGCGCATGAAAAGCACAAACACCTGTGAAGCAAGTATGTGATAGAAACAGATAAAAACAGAAAATAAGGAATAGAAAAATAAAAAATGAAAAAGTAGAATGCGAAAATTTTTGCGAGGTGAGGATAAGAGCTAGACTCAAGGGTTCAAAGATTCCTAAAATGAACAAACACGTTGCCTCCCCAGCAACGTCGCCATAAAGCTTGACGTCCCCCGGTTTTGAGCATACAAGTGTAATAGAGATTGGTGATACCAGATTTAAATATTTATACCGCAAGCGCACGGTGTTGTAGTGTGGCTTGGGGGTCGAACTTAGGGAGTCGTGGTTGTGTTTGTCTAAAGGAGGAACCGGTTCACCCTATGGGCGAGCTAGCCCATACAATCGAATGGTTGTCACGAAATATAAAGATACGATGGATAAATGATATAAAAGGAAACCTAGGACTTCGGTTTCCACCCTATCATGTGTTCTCGCAATTACGACCGACGGATAGGAATTCGATTGGATTTAGGGTTTAGTGGTGAGACGTTGCCCCTAAGAGTGATACCAGCGTCTCATGGGCCCGATATTCTGGTCGATGCCCAGGATGATACGCTGGACTACCCAGGTTCGGTCGGTGGGCATTCCCATGTCCATTAACACCGACTGACTTCGGGAGCACTAAGCTCGTGACGATTACTCCCAACATCTCATCCTGTCGTTCCCATGCGCTAGGATTCGATGTCTACGCTAAGGGCGTGAGCTATGGTTAGGGAGTAAACCGCCAAGTTTATTCCCCCTTGGCCCGACGGTCAAAGGCGGTCTTTTTCCCACCGATGACAATGAAACACCCCGCGTAACCATCTAAATTCCTAATCTCTATCGAAATCCTAGTCCTATGTCGCTCTAGGGAGAACCCACGAAGGGGTTTCCACCAAAATGCCAGATTTGAGAACTACTCACAAATCATGGCTAAAAAGCGATCTAAACACAAATTAACCATAGAAATCATGATCAGGCAATTGAAAGGAAGTAGTAGTAATGTAATTAAGACTATATTAAAGTTTGATAAAGATCAGAACACTTACAAGATACTATAAAATTCCAGCCGTCAAAATGGAAGAAAAAGACAGAAAAATATATCAGCCCCGTTTTTTGAAACCTATGGTTTCTATTTATACAAATCGACGTCACCCGATCGGTTGAAGTATCAACCGACGGGTGAGCTGCTTGATGCTTCGGTTGCAGGCTTCCAAAGTTCAACCGCTTACTTGGTCAGATCGGTTGGCATCTCCGGGTCGTCGCTTGGAGAGCTTCAGCTTCAGATGAACCGATCGGGTGATAAGTTACCTGATCGGTTGAAATCACACCCAAATTAACAGAGAAGACTGTCATTTCACCCGATCCACGAACCGGTCGGTTGAGCTCTCCGGGTCATCGCTTGGAGATTTTCAGCTACAGGTGACCGACCGGGTGATATTTCACTCGATCGGTTGAAATCAGCACAATTAGACAGAGAGTTCTGTCGGTTCACCCGATCGCTGAACCGATCGGGTGAGCTTCTCCTCTTCTTCAGCTGCTGTCCGGATGAGATACACGTGCATCAACCGATCGGGTGGCTGTGTCCACCCGATTGGTTCAGGGCTGAGATATAGTGTCCACCCGATCGGTTGAGGGCTGAGATATAGTAATCTTCATCGTTTTGACCCTCTGGATTGCGCGTGACTCATCCCATTGCTCCGGGGACTCATGATATCTTCTTTAAATGTCCCCAACACTAGAAATCTCCTGCATTTACACAAAAACACAAAGAAGTGAAAGAAAACTGAAAATCACAAGAGAATGTGTACGGGACGACAGAAAACAACGGAAAATCACAAAGAAGACGTGCATGAATATATAAAATATAAACGCACGTCAATTGTCCTACTGAGGGAGCTACCCCCAGTCTTACAGTCGATCGACTGATCGACCTGCTGGGGGAGTTGCCCCCACGCTTACAACCGATCCAGGTTTGGTCAACCTGCTGGGGGAGTTGCCCCAGCCTTACGACAAACCGATGGGTCGACCTGTTGGGGGAGTTTCTCCCAGCCTTACAGCGAACCGTACGGGTCGGCCTGTTGGGAGAGTTGCCCCCAACCTCACAACCTACCCTAGGTCTTGTCTGGATCCCAGTTTTAGCTCAAGCTCCAGTCTGTTTAGTGGAGGTTCTGCACCACTGCCTGAGTTTCCGTACCGTTGGGGGAGCTTGGAAGGCGGAGGTAGTACTGGTCCCCAGTGTGCGCTATCTGTGCCCCCTCTGCGGCCCAGGTTTTCCCTGAAAGGTGGGAAACTCGAGTAGTCGAAATTTAATCGTGTTGGCACAAGTTAGGTGACCTTCGAGATTGTCCATGGGCTCGGACTGGGGTAGGTCCGCTAGCTCGGTTGGTTTGGACATGGGCATGCTATGCCATTGGCAGCTAGTTATGGTTGACCTCCTCCTGGATGGGTCGGCCTCGTTTGGCGGCCTCCTCCTGGGTCAGTCGGACTCGTCCGGTCGGCCTCCTCCTGGATGGGCCGGCCTGGTATGGTCAGCCTCCTCCTGGATCGGTCAGCCTCGACTGATCGGCCTCATCCTGGATGGGTCGGCCTGGTATGGTCGGCCTCCTCCTGGATGGGTCGGCCTAGTATGGTCGGCCTCCTTCTGGGTCGGTCGGCCTCGCTGGTAGGTCTCCTCATGGATGGATGGGGTCGGCCTAACTGGTCAGCCTCCTCATGGATAAGTCGGCCTGGTATGGTCAGCCTCCTCCTGGATCGGTCAGCCTCGGCTGGTCGGCCTCCTCCTGGATGGCCTCCTCCTAGATGGGTCGGCTTGGTATGGTCGTCCTCCTCATGGATGGGTCGGCCTGGTATGGTCGGCCTCCTTCTGGGTCGGTCGGTCTCGCTAGTCGGCCTCCTCATGGATGGGTGGGGTCGACCTCACTGGTCGGCCTCCTCATGTATGGGTCGGCCTGGTATGGTCAGCCTCCTCCTGGATCGGTCAGCCTCGGCTGGTCGGCCTCCTCCTGGATGGCCTCCTCCTGGATGGGTCGGCCTGGTATGGCCGGCCTCCTCCTGGATCGGTCAGCCTCCTCCTGGATGGGTCGGCCTGGTATAGTTGAATTATGTTCTGCAGGTGGCGTCCCTGATAGTAGAAGACTCGTTGGTAGATCTCCTCACGAATACTCAAAGGAAATTGGCTTTCTCAACGATCACCAGAATTTTGTCTGGATGCACGTCTCTGACGCGTGCAGCCTTGGCCTGCTCTTCTTCTAGAAAGTGGAGACGATGGCAATGTTAATACCGCGTGGTGTGGGATGGCCAATCTAAGGTGGCTCTCATCGTTTCTTGTCTTTGGACTGGAAAGAGCTTGCTGGAATTGACAGCTTGGCATGAATCCCTTGGGCTCGGCATCTCCCCGAGTTCGGTACCTCAAGCTTCGAGATGACAGCTCTGAAGACAGGACACAAGCAAGCCCCTGGGTTGATCGCTCATCGACTCGATTGGTGAAATCATGTTCCAGTCACGTGATGGTATAGATGGTGGAGGTCGATAATCTCAACCGGCTTGATCTTCAAATTGCGATCGCATTCCACCACCATATGGGGGCTAACTTTTGCTCTCCAGCCGTAGCAGATGTCCATAGCACTGAGAATTAGGCTCCGTTCCCTTCTCCTTTAGACTCCGATCATTGAATTCGACCACGGATAGGGTGTTGAGGAGCTTGAAGTTGGCGATGAAGGGGGAGGACGGGGAACACTGTGACCGACAGACAGATGCCGATGAAGAGAGATGACATTGTCTCGGATGATAGCGTTGTCCTCATCGGTGACCTTCGATATTACTCGTCAGTTATTCAACTTCTCCCTCAAATTACTCGGATCAATGAACATCGTCGATCCGATGGAGGGTATACGTCACCGGCGACGATCTTGAGGCAGGGTAGCATGGCGACTAGCGATGGTTGAGGTCGACGAGACTTGGAGGGAGATGTATGGCAGCGAGATGACGCTGGAGCATTTTTTGACGAGGGCAGCTACGGAGGTGGTCGAATTTGAGGAGGACTGTACGCACGGGAGGCCGCGCGGTGTCAAGAAGGCTATAGATCAAGTGCCGGCTGTCGAGCTTCACTTGGACGGTTGCCATCAACTTCCCCTCCCCGACTGACATCCCCGAATTCATCAAGAACTCCAAGATGGGATAAGTGGGGAGAATGAAATTCATACCAGATCTAAACTCTCATGGCGGTGACTTCATCTTCCCGCTGGCCACAAGATCCGTAGTCGAAATCATATGAACATGACATGCATTGATCGCAGTCAAAAGAAACTGCCTTCTACTTCGTACAGTGCCTTCAAGCGCCTGGAGATTTCTGGGAAGCATTGGGGGCTTGGGGTCCCCGTCAGCTTCGTCTGATCTGTCATGATCAAAGGGCTTGAAGGCGAAAGTCACAGAAGGAATCAAGATGATGGGTGTGAGGATGGGCCCAACAAGACCTCCCAAAGGCATCATCGATGTCGTCGCCTGCCCCCGGTCCTTTTTCGACGAGCTTGGATGCTATCACCTCTCTAGGGTTCAGTTGGAGGTACCCCGTGGCTGTTGGCATCCCGCTTCTTTGGAGGAGATGCAGGGTATATCGGATGGTGATGAAGGCGAGGGTGAAGGACGGGAGAGTTGACAGCTTGCAGTTGGAGGGTTTGATGTCCAATGCCTAGATCTCGATGGAAGGCAGAGGCTGCTGGGGATGCAACACTAGAGGGGGTCACAGAGCGGTGGTGCTTTTTAAGTATGTCGGTTAAGTAGCC
Source organism: Scilla litardierei (assembly GCA_030789695.1). Lineage (NCBI taxonomy): Eukaryota > Viridiplantae > Streptophyta > Magnoliopsida > Asparagales > Asparagaceae > Scilla > Scilla litardierei. The sequence goes on from CM061139.1 coordinate 25,053,657, forward strand.
AGTGACCTCTCCGATACTGAAACCGCAACAGACATATTTGGTCACCAGCCACTGGGGAGATCTGAGGCATACCAATTTGGTCCATTGATGAGTATATGGACCAAATGTGGTCTTCAAACCTGAATGATCTTTCGAGGTCCCAAGAAGATGCATCGGAGGCATCATCGTAGCTTTAATCACCCCTACCATACGAACCTCTCTTCTCCCTCAAGTATCCCTCTTTGTGTTTACTGATGTTGGAGCACCATCAAGATCCCCTGCAACCATGAGCACAGACCTAAAAGAAACAAAGAAACTAGAAGCCAACATGATGGAACTCTTCATTGACATATTCTCTCACTTTCTCTTTAGCTCCAGAGAGAAGGAGTGAATTGTGGGCACCGTGGGAATCCAAGTCAAGGGAATTCCGATAGGGATCACGTTGAAATCGAGCATGGAGTCATTCCAAGATGCGAGATCAGAGGGGCTGTAAGAGTCCGATTCGATTTGGTAGGGCCTAATTACCGGTAGCAAGGATGGCGACGTTGAGGGCCTCCAGCTGGTCGACCACGCGATAGAGGTCAAAAGAGCAGAACTAATAACCGTAACCGCTAGTAGATCACCGAACTTCGACAAGAATGCTTCCATTTCGAGATACTTCAAGGATTGTTTTAGGTTCCCAACCAGCTACTCGGTAGGGGAGCTTCTGGATTTGGCTATCGCGGTGAGCGAATATGGGATCTCCCCCAACACGGCATCCTGTAATTTGATGTTGAAAGCAATGCATCACGCTAGAGAGAGCGGGGCCATCGAAAAGTCAATTGAAAGGATGATCCTAGCCCGCATCGCTCCAGGTAATGAATCATATAATTTGATTATTAGAACAAGTCATCGTCGGTGTGGTTGACAACGCGGGTGTTGACTCGTTCCCACAGACTGCGCCAGATGTTTCGGGGTGTTTTCTTACCACAGGTCGATGCATCTTTAGGAATAATATTTAGCAAAAATAAGGATCTTTTTATTTAGTGATATGATTTGTAAAGCCTAAGTTTGTCTTCTCTTATTTTTCAGTTGAAGATGGCAATCTCCTGTTTCCAACGGACATTTTTGCGGATTTTTCTGAGCTCGATGCTATTTTATACAGTTAATTGATGATATGAATCTTTTAAATAAATGATGATTTTTATGATTTTTATAGCCTACTTTGGTCTTCTATTATTTTTTTCAGTTGAATATAGCGCTCTTCCAGTTCTAACAGACTTTTTAGGAATTATTCTGAGCTCGGAGGTATTTTGTACATTTTATTAGAGATATGGATCTTTTTATTAAATGGTATGATTATTATAGCTTAAGTTTGTCTTCTCTTATTTTTTAGTTGAAGATGGCGATCTCCCAGTTCCAACAGACATTTTACGGATCTTTTTATTAAATGAAAAAAATTTCATAGGCCACGTTTGTCTTCTCTTATTTTTTAAGTTGAAAATGGTGATCTCACGGTTCCAACGGATATTTTAGCGGATTTTTCTGACTGCAAGCCTATTTTCTAAAATTTCTGGAAGAAATGGATTGATTTTTTAAATGATATGATTTTTGGCATAATTTTTTCTTCTCTTATTTTCAGTTGAAGATAACGATCTCCAGGTACCAACGGTTTGAAAGATTTTTTTTGAGCTCGGAGCTATTTTCTATATTTCATGTAAGAAATGGATCTTTTCATTAAATGATATGATTTTTATAGCATAAATTTGCCTTCTCTTATTTTTTTAGTTGAAGATCGCGGTCTCCCGGTTCAGCCGGACATTTTTTACAGATTTTTCTTAGCTCGGGATTATTTTTCTACATTCTCTAAAAGATATGGATCTTTTGATTAAATGATATGATTTTTGGCCTAATTCTGTCTTCTCTTATATTTCTGTTGAAAATTACGATCTCCCGGTTCTAGACATTTTTGATGATTTTCCTGAACTTTGGGCCATTTTCTAAATTTTCCATAAGATATGAATCTTTATATTAAATGATATGATTTTTATAGCCTAATTTTGCATTCTCTTATTTTTAATTTGAAGATGACGATGTCCTGGTTACAACGGACATTTTTGTGGATTTTCTAAGCTCGTGATGATTTTCTGCACTTTCTGAAAGATATATCTTTTTATTAAATGCGAAGATTTTTGGGCCTAATTTTGGCTTCTCTAATTTTTCAGTCGAAGATGACGATCTCCTGATTTCAACCATTTTTCGGATTTTTCTTAGCTCCCTTCTAATTTCCACATTTCTTGAAGATATAGATCGTCTTATTAAATGATATGATTTTTTGGCCTAACAGTGACTTCTCTTATTTTTCAATTGAAAATGGCGACTCCCGATTCCAACTGACTTTTTTGCGGAATTTTCTATGTTTCGAGCTATTTTCTACATTTTATTGAAGATATGTATTTTCATATTAAATGATATGATTTTTATAGCCTAATATTGTCTTCTCTTATTTTTGAGTCGAATATGGCGATCTCCCTATACCAACTAAAAATTTTGCGGATTTTTCTGAGCGCATGGCTATTTTATAGATTTTATTGAAGATATGGATCATTTTATTAAACACTATGATTTTTATTGCCTAATTTTGTTTTCTCTTATTTTTCAGTTGAAAATGACCATCTCCCAGTTCCAATAGACATTTTTGCAAATTTTTCTAGGCACGGAGCTCATTTATACATTTTCTGGGAGATATGTATCTTTTTATTACATGATATGATTTTTGGCCTGATCTCTCGGTTCCAACAGACATTTTTGCGTATTTTTTAGTTAATGATATTAATCTTTAAATTAAATGATATGATTTTTATTGCGTAAATTGTCTTCTCTTATTTTTCAGATGAAGATGTCGATCTCTCGGTTCCAACGGATATTTTTGCGGATTTTTCTCAGCTCGGGGCTATTTTCTATAATTTATTAAAGATATGGATCGTTTAATTAAATGATATGATTTTTATAGACTAAGTTTGTCTTCTTTTATTTTTCAGTTGGAAAAGACAATCTCTCGGTTCGGACGGACATTTTTGCCGATTTTTCTGACCTTGAGGCTATTTTCTACATTTTTGAAAGGTATGGATCTTTTTATTAAATGATATGATTTTTTGGCCTAATTTTGTCTTCTCTTACTTTTCAGATGAAGATGGCTATCATTCGGTCTCAACAAACATTTTTGCAGATTCTTAGCTCCGTGCTATTTTCTACATTTTCTTTAAGATATGGATATTTAGATTAAATGATATGACCTTTATAACCAAATTTAGTCTTCTCTTATTTTTCAGTTGAAGATGACGATCTCCCGACGGATATTTTTGCGGATTTTTCAGAGCTCAGGACTATTATTTACATTTTATTGAAAATATGGATCTTTTTTAAATGATATGAATTTTGTAGCATAATTTTGTCTTCGCTTATTTTTAAATTGAACATGGCGATCTCCCAGTTCCAACGGACATCTTTGCGGATTTTTCTTAGCTCGAAATTATATTTCTACATTTTCGGGAAGTTATGGATCTTTTTATTATATGATATGATTTTTGGCCCAATTTTCCATTTTCTTATTTTTTTTTATTTGAAGATGGCAAACTCCCAGTTCTAACAGACATTTTTGCAGATTTTTCTTAGCTCAGGAATATTTTCTACAATATATGGAAGATGTGGTTAATTTTATTAAATAATATGGTTTTTATAGACTAAGTTTGTCTTCTGTTATTTTTAAGTTAAAGTTGGAGATATCATGTTTCCAATGGAATTTTTTGAGGATTTTCCTGAGCTCATGGCTATATTCTATATTTTTGGAAGAGAAGGATCTTTATATTAATTGATATGATTTTTGTTGCCTAATTTTGTCTTCGCTTATTTTTCTTGTTGATGATGGCGATCTTTTTATTAAATGATAGGATTTTTGGTCTTATTTTGTCCTCTCTTATATTTCGGTTGAGGATGGCGATCTTCCAGTTGCAACAGACATTTTTGCGGAATTTTTTGAACTCCGGGCTATTTTCCAATTTTTTTTGTAAAATATGGATCGTTTCATTAAATGATATCAGAGAAGATAAAATTATGCCAAAAATGTCTGTTGGAACCGAGAAATCGCCATCTTCAACTGAAATTTAAGAGAAGACAAAATTCGGAACCAGGAAATTGCCATGTTCATCTATAAAAATGTCCGTTGTAACCAGGATAATGCCATCTTCAACTGATAAGATTATTATATATCATTTTCTGAGCTTGGTGTGATTTTCTACATTTTATGAAAGATATGGATCTTTTTATTAATTGATATGATTTTTATAGCCTAAATTTGTCTTCTCTTATTTTCCAGTTGAAGATGCCGGTCTTTTTATTAAATGATATGATTTTTTGGCCCAATTTTGTCTTCTCTTATATTCCAGCTGAAGATGGCGATCTCCGGGTTCCAACGGACATTTTTGCGGATTTATTTGAGCTCAAGGCTAGTTTCCACTTTTTGGAAGATATGTATAATTTTATCAAATGATATGATATTTTGGCCTAATTTTGTCTTCTCTTATTTTTTTTCAGTTGACGATGGTGATATCCCGGTTCCAACGAACATTTTTACTGATTTTTCGGAGCTCATTGTTATTTCTTCACTTTCTGAAGGATAAGAAACTTTATATTAAATGATGTGATTTTTATATCCAAAATTTTCCTTCTCTTATTTTTCATTTGAAGATGACGATCTTCAGGTCCCAACGGAAATTTTTGCGAATTTTTCTGAGCTACGGGCTATTTTCTTCATTTAATTAAAGATATGGACCTTATTAAATGATAAGATTTTTATAGCCTAATTTTGTCTTCACATATTTTTCAGTTGAAGATGGCGATATCCATGTTCTAATGGACATTTTTTGAGGATTTTTCTTGGCTTTGGGCTTTTTTCTACATTTCCTGGAAGATATGAATCTTTTTATTAAATGATCTGATTTTTTGGCCTAATTTTGTCCCCTCTTTTTTCAGTTGAATTTTGCGATCTGTCGGTTCCAAGGGACATTTATGCACATTATTCTGATCTCGATGCTATTTTCTACATTTATGACAGGTATGTATCTTTTTATTAAATGATATGATTTTTGGCCTAATTTTGTCTTCTTTTATTTTTTTAGTTGAAGATGGCGATCTTCCGGTTCCAACGGACATTTTTTTTGGATTTTTATGAGCTCCGAGCTATTTTCTACATTTTCTGTTTGATATGAATCTTTATATTAAATGATATGATTTTTATAACCCAATTTTTTCTTCTCTTATTATTCAGTTGAAAATGGCGATCTCCCGGTTCCAACGGGAATTTTTGCCTATTTTTCTTAGCTCGGGGCTATTTTTCTATATTTTCGGGAAGTTATGGATCTTTTTTAAATGATATGATATTTTAACCTAATTTTTTCTTCTTTAATTTTTTCAGTTGAAGTGGCAATCTCTCAATTCTAACGAACATTTTTGCAGATTTTCCTAAGCTCGGGGCTATTTTCTACATTTTCAGAAAGTTATGTATCTTTTTATTAAATGATTGTATTTTTATAGCTTAATTTTGTCTTCTCTTATTTTTAAGTTGAAGATGACGATCACCCGGTTGCAACTGACATTTTTGCGTATTTTTGAGCTCGGTGCTATTTTCTACATTTTATGGAAGATATAGAACTTTTTATTAAATAATTTGATTTTATAGCATACGTTAGCCTTCTCTTATTTTTTCACTTGAAGATGGTGGTCTCTCAGTTCCAAGGAACATTTTTGCAGATTTTTCTGAGCTCCAGCCTATTTTATACATGAGATATGGATCTTTATATTAAATGATATGATTTTTATGATCTATTTTGTCTTTTCTTATTTCTCGGTTGAAGATGACGATCTCTCAGTTCCAATAGACATTTTTGCATATTATTCTGACCTCGGGGATATTTTCTAAATTTTCTATAATATACATATCTTTTTATTAAATGATATTATGTTTGTCCTAATTTTCTCTTCTGTTATATTTCAGTTGAAGACGGCGATCTACCGCTTCCAACTGACATTTTTGCGGATTTTTATGAGCTCGGTGCCATTTTCTATATTTTATGAAAGATAATAATCTTTTTATTAAATGATATGATATTTATAGCCTACATTTGTCTTCTCTTATTTTTTCAGTTGAAGATAGCGATCTACCCGTTCCAACAGACATTTTTTGCGGATTTTTCTTAGCTTGGGACAATTTTTCTACCTTTCCTAAAGATATGGAAATTTTAATTAAATGATATGTTTTTGGGCCCAATTTTGTCTTCTCTTTTTTCAGTTGAAGATAGCGATCTCCCGATTCCAATTTACATTTGTGCGGATTTTTTTGAACTTCGGGCTATTTTCTACATTATCTATAAGATATGGATATTTATATTAAATGATATGATTTTTACATCATAATTTTGTTTTCCCTTATTTTTCAGCAGAAGATGGAGATCTTCATGTTCCAACGAACATTTTTGCGGATTTTTCTGAGCTCGGTGCTATTTTTGTACATTTTCGGGAAGTTATGAATTTTTTTATTAAATGATATGATTTTTGGTCAAATTTTGTCTTTTCTTTTTTTTCAGCTGAAGATGGCGATCTCCTAGTTCCAACGAACATTTTTGAGGATTATTCTGACCTCGGGGCTATTTTCTAAATTTTCTGGAAGATATGGATCTTTTTATTAAATGATTTGATTTTTGGCCTAATTTTTCCTTCTCTTATTTTTCAGTTGAAGATGGCGATCTTCCATTTTCAACTAATATTTTTGTGGATTTTTCTGAACTCGGTGCTATTTTCTACATTTTATGGAAGCTACACTACAACAAAACTAGTTATTTAGAAGTTTTATAGGACAACATTTTTATTTAGTAGTTGTAATAAATGTTTACCACAACTTTTTTCTCTCTGAAAGTTGTAAAAAATGGTTATTACAACTTTTTTCGTGGATAGTTGTAAAAAATGGTTATTACAACTTTTCTCGTGAATAGTTGTAAATGTTAATTTTGACACCACAACTTTTTTCCTTTGAAAGTTGTAAAAATGTTTATTACAACTTTTTTTGTGGATAGTTGTAAAAAATGGATATTACAACTTTTTCTGTGAATAGTTGTAAATGTTAATTTGACACTACAATTATTTTTCTTTGAAAGTTGTAAAAAATGTTTATTACAACTTTTTTCGTGGATAGTTGTAAAAAATGGTTATTACAAATTTTTTTCGTGAATAGTTGTAAATGTTAATTTTGACACCACAACTATTAACTATTGCTAATGAACAATTTTTTTATTTGGCTAAAATATATGGTTAGAACATTAAGTTTGAGGAAAAAATTCTATCAGGGCCATTTTTTGATAGTCATGAGAAGTTAATATGAAATGGTTAAAAAGAAGAAAGTGGGTTCATTTGTGCATGAGTTAAAAAAATTCTAATGCTATATGTGGCACGTAATTGACAGATCTATATGTTAGCAACATTATAAAAAGATATGCACCGTACTTTGTCGTCAATGCTTTTTCCAAATAATCCTTTTTTCTATTTACAAACGTTAATTTAAAAGAAAGAGGGAATTTGACTATGTGGAAGAGGGGGAGAAAGTGCGAACGTAAGACAGCTTCAACAATTTTGAGGTCATGATAAAGGAAAATAAAACACTAGCAAGTTACTCTAGTAGGCTGGCCCTAATCCAAAGTGTTGCTCCTCTCTTTCTCCCCTCTCGCCTAGCCCCAACTCGACCTAGCTCCCGATCTCTCTCCCCCAAGCCCTAGCTCGCAATCTTCTCTCCCTTAAGCCCATCTGGAGACCTCTTCATGCGCTCTACTCAAGCAACGTCAACACTCACACTCTCCTCAGGCGACCGTCAATAGCTCGAGCGATTCAAAGCGCAGTGGCCTCTCTTATGTTAAGAACCATCGTCGAAACCCAGAAATTTTCATCGTCTTCCCTCTTTGTGCGAACGATCGAGGGTCTTACTTCTTCGTTACCGTTTTCATCGCTCAAGCATCATCTGCTGAGAAAAAACTTTGGGTTAGGGTTTTATCGATCTCATTTGAGTTCTAACTCTCGCATCTCGGTTTCTTTGAAGCCGTGGGGTGGGAGCCATGGCGTGTTTTCGCTCACTGTGAAGCGGATTAGGGATGCCTATTGACAAGTCCAACTTCGTTGTTGATGGATTTGACTCCCCGCTCTCCAACAAAAAATGTATATCCTTTTATTCTCTTCAAAAGGGGTTCTTCCTGATTTCCTTGAGTGTAGTGAATTTTCTTTCAATATCACCAAATTCAGATGAAGCATACCCTAAATGCCGAATTTGCTTGATGATCTTTTTTGTGTGTGGGGAAAACACAGAAAGGAGTTGTTTTTTCAAATATTCCTTAGCGCAAGGCAGTGATAAATAAGGGGAAGAGCTGAAAAAGTTTTGATTTTTCAATTGCACAACTATGAATTGTAGGTTTGAAATGAATCAGATTGGAGATTTTATTTTTTTAAATTTTTTTCTTTGTTCATCTGCTTATCATCATGGTTTAAAAGTTGGCATTTTTAATTTCATGATTATATGAAAAATTGAGCATGTCATCAACGATAGTTGGCTTTGTAGGACTATTTATAACCGTAAAGACCCATGCGAAGCTTAACTTCTGTTACAAATTCCATTTGGTAATATATACTAGGATTTGGGAATTTAAGATTTAATTTCCTAAGCAAACTGAATCCTTATAAATTAGGACATCAATTGTGGTTGATGATGCCATGAGGCTAATGATTATGTGCTTCTATTTGGATTTTGGAAAATTCGTAATTAACATATACTTGAATCAGATTCGTGATCAATATTGTGTTGACTTATTTTCTTTTCAAGCATGAAGAATTTTAATGCTCTACTTTCGTTTATTTTAATTACTTCTTTCTTTCTTAACTTATTTTTTGACAAAAAAGTAGTTCTGGAAGTCCTACTCATGCTCTATATCAATATATACGACAAGAAATTACGTTACGCGACACATTTTACGAGATAAATGGGTTTCTCTAGTTTAACATTTTTTAGTTAAATGTGGTTCTCTAGTTGATTTCTCTCTGTTTCTGATTGTTTTTATTGGAATTTTGTTTGAATTTTGCAGAAAGAGAAGGCAAAAGTTATTCAAACATTACTATTTGTTGCTGGAATCAATACGCTGCTTCAGACCCATTTCGGCTATCGGCTTCCGACATTGATCGAAGGGTCGTTTATCTTTATCTTCTGACCCTTTTGATTTCTCAGTCACAGATTTGTTTACATTATTCACCCATATGAGGTTTATTTTAAATCTCTCAGTGTGTTTATACTGTTTTTAATCTCTAAAATCATTTTCGATTTATTTGTTGGGTTGATGTATTAGAGATTTGAGTACACTATGAGGATAATACATGGCGCTCTTATCGCAGGATCGAGCTTGCAGATTCTTGTGGGGTTTTCAGGCTTGTGGAGGATTGTGGCAGGTATTTGTTGTTCTTCTTTGTGAATTTGCACTCTCAGTTTCATCAAGTTATTGATCCCAAAAGTATTATGAAGCCTATCTGAATGTTTTATATAGAAAAATTGGTGGTAAAATGTGTGTGTTTTCCTTTTCTTAAAATATATAGGTGTCGCATAACTAAATTTGGGGTGTGATTTACACTTCTGCACAACCTTCACTCAATTTTCGATTTATTTGTTGGGTTCATGTATTAGAGATTTGAGTACACCATGATGATAATACAGGGCACCCTTATCACGGGATCGAGCTTGTAGATTCTTATGGGGTTTTCGGGCTTGTGGAGGATTCTGGTCTAGAATTTATTGTTTTGCTTTGTGAATTGCTTGGTTATTTTGGGAAGTTCTTGCATTTGCAATCTCAGTTTCATCAAGTTGTTTATCCCAAAAATATTATGAAGCCTATCTGAATGTTTTTAAGCAAAATTGGTGGTAAAATGTGTGTGTTTTCCTTTCCTCAAAAGATATAGGTGTCGCGTAACCAAATTTTGGGTGTGATTTATACTTCTGCACAACCTTCACTCAATTTTTCCCAAGCTGATAACTTTTCATGCTTTAAAAAGTGCTCTTCCATTGCTCTAGAATGCCATGTATTGATCTTTCATGCATAACTGAGTTCTCATATGCAGTGCAAGTTTTGGGACATCACTATTTTCTAGCTGATGCCCAGTTGTACACATGCTTGCACATTCTGTGTAGCACATGCTTGTTATTGGGCAGACTATGAATGTACTGAATCACTTATGATATAATTAGGAATCTATTTTAAATAGATGCTTTAACGTTTCTAGGATATTGTATGCCATGGCTCATTTATTCTATGGTTTTTACATGAAAAGTACATATAATGGATTTTCATCCAAAGTTGCTTCAATCATGACCAAATTCTTAAAAGATTCATCATCTGTTATCAGTTTGCATCTAGAGGATGGAACCATTATTAGAACAAAGGTATCTCAACAAGATTGGGCAATCATATATGGAAGATATTGAATTGTTGTTTTAAAACTATTTTCCCCTGACTTGATCATTTTCTACCAATCAACTTTGCAACACTGTGATATTTTGTTGGCCTTAAGACCCATGAGAATAAGTTAAATGCAATTACATTGTTTAGAAAAGTTTTTGAAAAAAGGGAGAAAAAGAGCGTTGAACAAGTGACAATGATGATTGTATGTGTTATGCTCTGACTCATATGCACATAATTTGCAATATTGATAGTAAATACTTGGAAAATGATAATTTGTCGACAGAAAAGCTTTCGACTAGCTATTTAAAAGTCTGTAATTATGATGTGAATTGATGTGACTAGTGTATATAAAACATGAAATATGGTTAGATAATTACTTTATTTTTTTAAGTTTATTATTTTTTAAGATTTGAAAGACTTCTATTCACCTTCCAGTTATCCCTTTTCACTTCTGTTACTTCTATATGCTTAATCCCTAATCAAAAATGTTTTGTTGGTGATCCAAAGGTACTACTCGGGTGTGATGGAATGCAATCCGTGGTGGCTCAATGTTGGGACTTGCAGCTCCCATTAGTTCTAGCAGGTCAGCTGTCCAGGGATTGTCTATTTATCAAAAAGGCTACATGATGAAGAATGGGGTCCACCAATTCCTTTCAGATGGAAAAAGGGCTGGTATCATTCCTCTTAATGACAAATAGGTCTATTGGTTCTTTACCTTTTGTACTGCGCTAAGAGGTAAATCTCTCTCTCTCTTTCTCTATCTCACACATGCACAAACATGCACAGACATGCATTGAGACTTGCATCCCATTTTCTAATGACAAGGACTAGCTTATGACCTGGGGGTAATTAGGTTTCGAAAGATTGCATTGAAAATTAACCTCCCCAACTGATCTGCATATTAATCCCACACCAAACTTGAATGATGGTGAGTATTTTCATGACTGAAGAGATTGTATTACTAAAAACCAATGCGATTCTGAAAAAACAATCGCTTTCTTTTTATGGGCAGAGTCGTCTAATTGAACATGAAGTATTAACATTATGTGGGTTAGGCGAGGGCAAGGGCGGCCCGGGCAGCGAATGTGGGTTAGGCAAGGAGGAATGACACATCATATGTAGCAGCAACATATATAAAAACTACTTTTTATGGTTTATGTTCTTTTTCTAATTATTTTTATAATGTTTTCACACAAAAAACACACACTTATTAAATATTTGTTGCACTGCAGAAACTAATTTTTACGGTTGTAGAGACCGGACGTTCTTCATCAGTCTGAGCGGGTCTTTGTCTGTATCAAGCATGACGGCTCACGCGTACAACATGGGAGACGATTACGTCTGGGTTTTGGAGGCCGATGATGAAGGGGGATTACTGATAGGGAGAGGAAGCTTGTGCTCCGTCCATCACCGCTGGTCGACGACGAAGGGGCATGACTGAGAGGAACAGTGTTGTGTCCACCACATCCATGAGTGTTGTTGTAACTCTATGTCAATACTGGTTTGTCATATGTAGTTAATTGACTGATGTATGATATCAGCAACGATATGCAAATTTTGTAAAAAATTTATGTCACTTTAGTTTTTGAAAAAGATGAGGAAATAAAACTGTGTTATCTCGATGAACAATGAATGTGGTTTGAATAATATTATGTGTGTGTGTTCATCAGGATGTGTGCAACGACTACAGGGAGATTTGGAATAACGGCAGCCGCATATTTTTTTAATTTTTTACATTTTATGCAATGTTTTATACAAATTGTAATAACTATTAGACACCATTTTATAGAAGTTATAAAAGAGTTTTAAACCGCTATTTAAACCAGTTGTAATATAAGTTTACACAATATTTTATAAACATTGTAATATAACTTTACACAACTTTTAAAGAAAGTTGTAATATTGCTTTACACAACTTTTATAAACGTTGTAATAAAAGTTTACACAACTTTTATTAAAAGTTGTAATAGAAGTTTACAAAACATTTATTAAAAGTTGTAATATCTTTATACACATCCTTTTCTAAACGTTGTAATATAAGTTTACACAACGTTTCAAAAAATTTGTAATATTTATCAATTACAATGTTTGCTTACAACATGCAGAAAAAGTGGTCGAAGGATCTGACCCTATTACAACTTCGCATATTACAACTGTTACGACATGATAGTCGTCCTAGAAAATGAAGGCCCAAATAGTTGAAGCCCAAGCGAATAGGCTAGTCGGAACAAGAGCGAACCCAAATGAGAAGCTCACCGCTCGCCCGGCTGATCAACAAGCTCGCCCTACAAATCGAGAGAGAGGCTTTCCCAACTAGTCAAGCGGTAAGCTCGCCAGCCAAGCGTATAGATCGATCGACACGACAAAGCTTGCTTTGACGACCTAGGCAGGAGGGTCGATCGGAGGAAGCTGGGGATGCCGAGCTCAAGTGCAAGCTTGACTCTCTCTAAGGGCAACCCTTGACGACCAGGCAGCCTATAAATATCTCTGACCAAGTGACGTGGGGCCACCTACGCCTCCAATTAATGCCTAAGGTTAAAGACGAGAACTGATGGCCGCCCGTCGTGTCCCCATTAATTCCCGATTAAGGCGGTGCTAAAATATCTCTAACACTCTTGCAGACCCATCGCATCCCTATTAATACTCCAGCAAAGCGCCGGCTGGACCCCAGCTAAGCAGAAGCAATAGCTGATTGGACGGTGATCAACCGAATCTCACCACTCTAAATTCCTCCCTCTAGCCATCAACGAGGGGGTTGGTTGGTAGAATTAAAAAAAACTCTCATTTACACATTAGGCTGGATATCATCCATATATCTGTGCCTTCCACGCAAGCTCGCCACATTAGGTCGCGCTACACTAAGATCGGCCAGCGTGTCCCGCCTCCTTCTAACAAGTGCTTACTGAATTTACCATCGGTGAGGCCACAGGTTGACGGTCAACCCAGCCTTTCTGACGAGCTGCTCATTGTGCAGGAAGATCGGCCACTCTTCCAAGCGGTCGACGACCTTCGAGCGATCTTGAATCTGGCGTTTATCCTCTACTAAGACCCAATTAACATGTAATCACCATACCCTTGATTCCCCTTTGTATACATCTCATTATTAGGTAAATTTAACCTGCAACAATTGGCGTCGTCTGTGGGAACGAAAGGTTACACTCATGTCTGGCTCCGCACATACTCGTAACAATTCCTGCCATGGCAAGTCACCCGACGTCACCCCACCGCCACCTCCAAGAAAGCTGGGACGACTCGAGACACTAATCAATAACACTCTGAGGTCGCCCTTGGCCGAGGAGCCTCGTTCTCCCGAAAGGACCCCCCCTGGATCTGCCCATTGAGGGGTCGACGGCTATCATACAGGCCGCGATACGCAACGTCCATACGAACTTTGCGGCCTTCACCAAGATGATGGAAGACTGGATCGTCACCAGACCCGTGGGGCCCCCTCTGCCTGAAGGCTCCCCTAGACCCCCGAATGTGAGGCAGGACCTCTTCCCCCAGTTCGAATAGGAAGTTGCTACTCGACAAAGGCAGCTCGATGAGGAGGATGTTGTTTGACCACGACAGCTGACCATCGTCATGAGGGAGATGCTCTGAGAGAGGAGCTGAGGAGTCCCCTATGAGGCAGCCCAAGGAGTACGAAATTTCCTAGGCCAAATCTCGTTGCTGAAAGTCATCGGTGCGAGAGGTTACGGACCCCGAGAAAAGAAGAACTCCTGCATCAGAGAAGAAGCCCCCGTCGGTCAGGACGCCGTTCTCCTAGGCGTAATGATCACCAGGCGAGGGATTGAGGCAAACCCTGACAAGATATCCGTCCTCATCAACATGAGTGAGCCGAGGATGATCAGAGACTTACAAAGGCTGAATGGGCAAATCGCCGCATTGAGGAGATTCCTGTCAAAGTCCACCGAGAGGTTCCTCCCATTCTTTTGCGGAAGGCCCTCAGTATGAAGAAATGGGCGAGGAAGAAAGTCGAGTGGGACGACTCTTGCACCCAAGCCTTTGGCAAGCTGAAAGCTTATCTGCAAAGCACATCACTGCTCAAGAAGCCGGAGGAAGGAGAGCGGCTTGGCCTCATCTAGCCGCCACAGAGGAGGCCGTCAGCTCGGTCCTAATCAAAGAATATGTAGGCACCCAAAGGCTGGTCTACTATATCAGCCGAGTGCTCCGGGAGGCAGAAACCCGCTATAGCCCTATATAGAAGTTTGCCTACTGCTTAACCCTGACAGCGAGGAAGCTCCGACCCTACTTCCAAGCACATACCATCCTGGTCTACACCAACTCGTCGCTCGAGAATAATCTGAAGAGGTTGGAGAGATCGGGCTGGATGCTGAATTAGAGCATCAAACTTAGCGAGTTTTACATCGTCTACAAGTCTAAGGCGACGATTAGGGGTCAGGCACTGACAGACTTCGTGGCAGAATGCACGGTCGAAGAGCTTGTTGGAGCTTTGCCTGATGTTCAGCCGGGCACGGAACAACAGAAGCCTGCCATCAAGGACACCCACTCAACATCCCCCCGATCTGAGGGAGAGCGATGGATCATCCACGTAGATGGATAGTCCACAGGCTCGGAGAGTGGAGATGGCATCGTGCTAGAGACCTCCGAAGGGAGGTTGCTGGAGTATGCACTCTACTTCAATTTTTCTGCGACCAACAATGTGGTGGAGTATGAGGCTGCCCTCAAAACTCTACTGAGCACTTGGGACAACGAATGTGCTATTGATTAGCGACTTGAGGCTCGTCGTCCAACATATACAAGGCAGCTTAAAGCTAGGGAGGACCTAATGAAGCGTTCTAAAGTGCACCCGTGCCAAGCTTCAAAAGTTCAGAAGTGCGGATATCCAGCATCTGCCCCGATCAAACAATCTCTGGGCCGATGCACTCTCAAAGTTAGCATCTTCTTCTTCAGCTGAGATAGGAAAGGCCATCTACGTCGAGAGCCTTCTGAAACCAAGTATTGAAGAAGGTGAGCTGCTATGCGTCGACCAGAAGCCAACGTGGATGAGCCCGATTATAACATACTTGGAGACCGGGGCCTTGCTCGGAGATCGGCTAGAAGCATTGACGATTGAAAGACATGCCTTGATGTTCGTGATCTTCGGCGGCGAGCTTTATCGGAAGCGTCACGCTTTATATTAATTGATATGATTTTTATTGCCTAATTTCTGTCTTCTCTTATTTTTCAGTTGAAAATGGTGATCTCCCGGGTCCAACGGACATTTTTTGCCGATATTCAGAGCTCGGGTCTATTTTTATGCATTTTTGGGAAGTTATGCATCTTTTTATTAAATGACATGATTTTTTGGACTAATTTGGTCGTTTCTTATTGTTTTTTCATTTGAAGATAGCGATCTCCCTGTTCTAACGGAAATTTTTGCTGATTTTTTTGAGCTCATGTCTATTTTCTATATTTTCTGGAAGATATGTTACTTTTTATTACATGATATCATTTTGGCCTAATTTTGTCTTCTCTTATTTTTAGCTGAAGATGGCGATCTCCCTGTTCCAATAGACATTTTTGCGAATTTTTCTATGCTAAAAGATATTTTCTAAATTTTATTTAAGATATGTATCTTTTTATTAAATGATATGATTTTTTCGCCTAATTTTGACTTCTCGTTTTTTTAATTGAAAATGACGATCTCCCGGTTCCAACGGACATTTGTTAGGATTTTTTTCGAGCTCGATATTATTTTTCTACATTTTTTGGAAGTTATGAATCTATTTATTACATGGCCTAATTTTGTCTTCTCTTATTTTTAAGGTGAAAATGGCGATCTTCCAGTTCCAACGGACATTTCTGCAGATTTTTCTTAGCTCTGCGCTATTTTCGACATTTTCTGTAAGATATGAATATTTATATTAATTGATATTATTTTTATTATCTAATTTCTGTCTTCTCTTATTTTTCAGTTAAAAATGACGATCTTCCGGGTCCAACGAACATTTTTTGCGGATTTTTCAGAGCTCGGGTCTATTTTTATACATTTTCGAGAAGTTATGGATCTTTTTATTAAATGATATAGTTTTTTGGACAAATTTGGCCCTTTCTTATTTTTTTCGTTGAAGATGTCGACCTCCCGGTTCCAAAAGACATTTTAAGGGATTTTTCTAAGCTTCGGGCTATTTTCTAAATTTTCTGTAAGATATGAATCTTTATATTAAATGCTATGATTTTTTACCCCAATTTTGTCTTCTCTTATTTTTTTAGTTGAAGATGTCGATCTCCTGGTTCCAGCAGACATTTTTGCAGATTTTTCTTAGCTCGAAACTATTTTCAAAAGTTCATTGAAGATATAGATCTTTGTATTAATGATTTGATTTTTATAGACTAAGTTTGTCTTCTCTTATTTTTCAGTTGAAGATGGCGATCTCCCGGTTCCAAGGGACAGTTTTATGGATTTTTCTGACTCGGGGCTATTTTCTAAATTTTCTGGAAGAAATGGATCTTATCATTAAATGAAATGATTTTTGGCTTAATTTTGTCTTCTCTTATTTTTCACTTGAAGATGGCGGTCTTTCCAACTGACATTTTTACGGATTTTTCTGAGCTCCGAGCTATTTTCTATATTTTCTGTATGATATGAATTTTTATATTAAATGATATGATTTTTGTAGCCTAATTTTATGTTCTCTTATTTTCTAAGTTGAAGATGGTGATCTCCCGATTCCAACGGACATTTTTCCGGATTTTTCTGAGACCGGTGCTATTTTCTACATTTTCAGGAAGTTATAGATCTTGTAATTAATTGATATGATTTTTTGGAATAATTGGCCGTCTCTTATTTTTCGTTGAAGATGGCGATCTCCAGTTCCAATGATCAATTTTAGGGATTTTCTGATATCTAGACCATTTTCTAAATTTTCTTCAAGAAATGAATCTTTATATTAAATGATAAGATTTTTAGCCTAAGTATGTCTTCTCTTATTTTTCAGTCGAAGATGACGATCTTCCGGTTCCAACGAACATTTTTGCATTTTTTAGCTCGGAACTATTTTCGAAAGTTCATTGAAGATATGGATCTTTTATTAAATGATATGATTTTAAAAGACTACGTTTATTTTCTCTTATTTTTTAGTTGAAGATGGCGACCTCCCAATTCCACAGGACATATTTGCAGATTTTTCTGACATCGTGGCTATTTTCTAAATTTTCTGGAAGATATGGATGTTTTTATTAAATGATATGTTTTTGGCCTAATTTTTCTTCTCATATTTTTCTGTTGATTATGGTGATCTCCCGGTTCCAACGGACATTTTTCATATTTTCTGTTATCCACTCTATATATTCTATATTTTTTGTTAGATATGAATCTTTATATTAAATGTTATGATTTTTATAGCCTAATTTTGTCTTCTCTTATTTTCAGTTGAAGATGGTGATCTCCCGGTTCAAACGGATACTTTTGCGGATTTTACTTAGCTCTATATTTTCTGGAAGATGTGTATCTTTTTATTGAATGATATGATTTTTGGCACAATTTTGTATTCTCTTTTTTTAATTTGAAGATGGCGACCTCCATATTCCAACGGACATTTTTGCGGATTTTACTTAGCTGAATTTTTTATTATGATTTTTGGCATAATTTTGTTTTCTCTTATTTTTCAGTTGAAGATGGCGATCTCCCTGTTCCAGCGGATATTTTATGCGTATTTTTCTAAGCTCGAGTCTATTTTCTACATTTTCTGGAAGATATGGATCTTTTTATTAAATGATATCATTTTTATAACCTAATTTTGTCTTCTCTTATTTTTAAGTTGAACATGGTGATCTACCGATTCCAAAGGACATTTTTACGGATTAATTTTACATCAGGGCTATTTTCTAAATTTTCTGTAAGATATGAATCTTATTATTAAATTATATGATTTTTGCCTAAGTTTGTCTTCTTGTATTTGTCAATTGAAGAGGGCGATCTCCCAATTCCAACGGACATTTTTACCGATTTTTATGAGCTCTGTGCTATTTTCTACATTTTATGGAAGATATGGATCTTTATTAAATGATATGATTTTTGTAGCATACGTTTCTCTTCTCTTATTTATTGCTCTTGAAGACGGCGATCTACCTGTTCCAATGCACATTTTTTGCAGATTTTTCTTAAGTTGGGCTATTTTTTTACATTTTCTGGAAAACATGGATCATTTTATTAAATGTTTGTTATAAATAGGGTCTAATGGGCCTATTGGGTATCCACCCACATTGAATAATATGTATATGAGGCTAGGGGTTTCCTAGCCCTTAAACCTTCACAACACGTTATCAGCACGACTGCTCGTGGAAAAGACGATGGCTCGTGAGAGGGAGGCGGCCCGCAGAAGCTCTGATGATTTTTTTTCGCAATGCAACGCTTCGCAAGACGACGCGGATTTTTCGGGCATCCTTCATCGAACGTTGCTAGATCTGGAGGATGGATCACACAAAAACTCGATCTATACCTACTTTTTCGTAAATATGTTTAGATCTGTTAAATCTTGGACCAAAATCGATGTTTTACAAAATAAAAATCAAATTTTTATGACAAAAACATTGATTACAAAAATAAAAATTGGATTTTGTAACAAAAATCGGATTTTTAAGATGATGGAGATATTTTCTCAATATACGGAGGGACTCCTCATTTTTTCATCGATATTTTAATAAGCAGATGTTGTTTGATAGACTCTTGAGTTACAAGTTGCCCAACGATGCAACAATCTACGTCGCTTGTCTTGCATGTGCAACACGCGAATTAATTATTTAACTGTATTAATGCTGTAAAATTGTTTTGTTGCCTGCTTGTTTATACAAACAAGTAGTCTCATGTTTAGGATCCATGTGTTACAATATTAATTTGTAGTACTAATAGTAGTACATCACCGTGAGGAAGCCCCAAAACCCTCATGAGATGAGAGGTCTAAGGGATAATTCCTAGATATACCTTAACAAGCTTGCTCATATCATTTCTCTTTATTTATTTGAGACTTTTTGCATTATACGCCTTCCACCCGCCCCCAAGGCGCTCCACCGCCCCGAAGGTGGCGCCCCCTGCACCGACATGCTCACCGCAGGGGGCCCGCTGCCCCGAAGACAACGTCTCCCACCACGCCCTTCTTCTCCATCAGAAGTGGGGGGGCCGACCCTGACGGCCGGGCAAAACCCCTGCGCATTCATGTCCCAAGTTTCGATAAACACCGGCAAAGGGGGCTCGCAGCTCTACTGGCTGCGGCCCCCTACAAATCCGATCACCACCGGTAAATGGAGGGGGCTCCACAGCCCTGATGACCATGTCCCCCTGCACCCAAAATCCTAGCCAAGGGTTTTTTGCGGCCCTGAAGGCCACCGTCGCGTCCTCACGCACCCTTCACGGCCCTAACGCTCGTCACTACACTAATCATGCGAAAACTAACCCCAAACCGTAATTAGGGTCTTTGGACGGCCATGTATGACGGGGAATCCTAAATTTTATATGGGACTTTTCGGGACATATAATTAATTCTCCCTTTTACCATTATATGCCTGAAGAATATATGTGATGAAAATTTTATATGCCCGTAGCATAAATATTTTGAATGCATGTTGCATAACTACATGCCTGTGATGAAAACTTTAAATTCCCCTAGCATAGTTATATATCTGGGATTAAATCTTTTGAATGCATGTTACATAACTACATGCCTGTGATGAAAACTATATATGCATGATGCATATCTTATGTTCTGTGATGCACATTTCATTTAGCATGCTAAAATCTCTATGATATATTTTTAATACATGTAGCATAACTATATGTTTGCGATGAAATTATTTGAATGCCTGCAACATATAAATAACATGTGTATACATCATATATGTTTCAATTCATGTTAACTGAGCATACATTTTTAGCTGACATGCTTGATATTGTTTGCATGGATAATTTAGTTTCTTTCAACTATTTTATTGAGCATACCTTTTTAGCTTACAAGATTTATATTTTGTGCATGATACATCATTAAATGTTACATATTGCACACTTATATGCTCATTCAATGCTTATGCTCATGCTCATGATATGACAATATTTTATGACAACAAACCAATCATAATTTCAAAAAGTTTAACATCATACTACTTAGACAAATTGAACCTGAAGTTCAAATCAAATCAAAAGTCAACACCTTTTACTCAAATAAAATAAAAATTATCAAATACGATGGATTATGCGAAAATCAATTATATGATCTTTTTATAGATATACATTTTGCGGTAAATAGATCTCTCAGATATATGGTCTTTATAAACCAATATTGACACCGGCAGTTGTCATAATACCGCTAAACTCTTTTAGAATAATTTCACTATACAAGGTATAATTCTTGAATCTAGCCTTAATTTTAAGGATACGCCCGAAGTCGTGGCTTAATAGATAAGTGAGAAATTATAAATTTCGTAGCCACGTATCTGTTTCCCTTTGAGCATGATTCTCTATCCATATAATACTTGAATGACTCGATAAAAATTTCCTGGAGACCATACTTGAGCATTCAAATAGACTTTTAAAAGTCTCTCATAAATTAGAAAAGTGAAAATATAGAAACTAATTCATTTCTCTTGTATATGCCTACTTAGTAAGACTAATATTCATTCTTCCTTATAAATGACAATAAGGAAGACTGAAAACATGGAAAGTCCTGAATAAAATGAGAAATGGAAGATATGATATACCTCGACATGGAGTAAATAATGGCAAACCAATATCAGACCAGAAGTTTTGATAAGACACTAATGCTTTTGCAACATAAATGTACCATTAACTTATGCCATATAAAAATATATACATACCTAGTCTAAACGACGAAAGTCAATTGACCTTGTGTATATCTAGCTACTCCCCGAGGACAAATAAACTTTGAAAACAAATTTAATCTGTTGACATAAAATAATTCTTAATGAGTATAGTTGCAGACGTATGCTATCAAAAATATTTAACCCTAATAATAGTCCTATTGAAAACTTTTTTGGACGTCTACTTGAGATTCAGTCTTTGCAAACCTGAATACTCTATATGAGGATACCCAATACTCTCAAAAATCAATA
This sequence comes from Scilla litardierei, assembly GCA_030789695.1. Classification (NCBI taxonomy): domain Eukaryota; kingdom Viridiplantae; phylum Streptophyta; class Magnoliopsida; order Asparagales; family Asparagaceae; genus Scilla; species Scilla litardierei. Next base: position 25,075,214 of record CM061139.1, read on the forward strand.
AAAGAAACTTACCAAGTTTCGATGGATATTCGTCAAAACGAAATCCCTAATTAATGATTCAAGAAATCAATGAAGTCTGAAGCTTTGTCCCATTATGATCTGTATAATAGTCAATGTGAAGATGTAATCCTTCACATTTAGAACACAGTTCACCTATTACTGAACACAATTAACTTGAGCATTTTAATGGACTTTCAAAAGTCCCACATAAATTCGAAAATAGGAATTAATTTGGAACACCAGAAGTGTCCAAAATCGACCAACTTTGGAACGATGTCACCCTGTATTGATGATGCAAGACATCATTAACCAATCCTATAAATCTGACGAACCCGAAGATTCTTCAAAAAGGGTGAAACTTTCATTGTCCCATTCAAAAGGAAAAAATTATTACGAGATCATCTCCATTCACTTGGACATTGACTCTCATCACTTCCTCAAAAGAATTTAAGATGATATATTTACTATCATCATTAACATAATAAGACCTTTAGGTCTCTTAAGAGTATTTGAGGGATAAAAGTGGACTTATCCACTCACTACATAGGGCTGATGATGTACTTAAGAGTACTCATTCATACATCCTCTAAAAATGGTCATTATCAAACCTATTATCCAACAATGGTCCATCTTTTAACATGTTATAAGACACATTAATAAATGGCAGGAACATTGGATAACACTGGGAAATCAAATAATATTTACAACCGGAATAATGTCGAACACCCTGAAGTTTGTGTTCACATCCAAAATGGGTTATATAAATAAATCATTAAAGTGATTTAAACGGATTACTTATCCATTAAAAATCCAGTTGTATGTGACTACACCGGAACATGCAATTACAATGCAAACTATCAAAACGCCTCCTTAGAACCTATTTATATGAGCATGATCACCTCATATAAATAGTTTCCGAGAACCCCTAACGGGGGAAGCATTTAGAGCACATCTTATAGATTGTGCCATGATGTATACACATCCCCATATTACCATTAAAACCCATCAAAATGCACTCCAAACTGGGGAAGCATTTAAATTCACTTCTCTTAAGATGTGCATTGATGGACCCTCCTTTAAAGATTCGATGAGATTCTGAAGATCTTTCACATTCAGAAATCTTTAATTTCCCAGTATAAGGTTCAACAGAAATATTATAATCATCCATAAGCATGAAGCACAATTTGACCATTTCAAACATTAGTACCTATGATCTGATTATCATTAAATTGTGATGAGATCCTGAAGATCCACACTTAGGAAACTGTTAAACAGTTATCAGACATAGTTACTGACAATATAAATATTGTCAAATTCACACATCCTTGCTGCTAAAAATACAGCTAGGATTGACATACCAAATATAATGGATGCAATCCACCAGTAGCAGAAGTGGATGTCCTCAATGGATGAGAGGACATACCACGAGGCTCCAAAACGGGAATAACTCATGGAGACCCTAAAGCAATACCACCACAGAAAAGTGAGCTCATCTCCATATCCTCTCCCTTTCCAGAACCTCTAGAAGAGATGAATCTGGAATAAATTAAAATATTATTGAATAATATACGTACATGGGGAGGTGTTTGGATAAAAAACACACTTGTCGACAATTACTCACATTTCATTTTGCCATTTAAATGATAAATATCGTACCACACTTCGTTTCCTGAAGCAAACATAGATATTGGCCAATAATGTGGAACGAGGCAATAATAAGTTGAGCTGGACTCACTTATGAAATGTGAAGTTTTTGGACCTGAGGTCCTGATATCAAAAGTTATCAAACGTATGGGCTAACCGAGTATTGTGAACATAAACATAAATAAATAAAATTGTATGCTATAAGCAATACGTTATAGCTTAGAGGTTTATTTTGCTGAAACCAGGAAGTAATCAAGTAAGATGAGCTTGACTCACTTACAAAATTATATAAGCCGATGCATCATGCTCCTTGGTCATGGTTACGAAAACCATGCGATTAGCAAAGGAAATTTTGGGCTATGCTGCTATCGATGATGTGACCAAATATCCTTACGGATTTCATCCTTATTTGCATGGATAGATTTTTTGGAACATCTATTTTATGAAATTATCATCCAGAAGATGACACCATCATCCAGAAGATGAATTATCATCCAGAAGATGAATTATCATCCAGAAGATGAAATTATCATCCAGAAGATGAAATATCATCCTGAAGATGACACGGCATCTAGAAGATGAATTATCATCCTGAAGATGAATCATCATCCTGAAGATGAAAACATCATACCGAAGATGCATTATCATCCAGAAGATGAAATTATCATCCCGAAGATGAATAACCTGTGACATTAAACTTTATACACCCGAAGTTGATAAAGAAACATGGACAATTGCAATCCACTAATACACCTACTGGTTGTATGAATGCACATTTAGTCTCCTTCTGTTCACTGGAAGAGGGTAAGGATATCCTAAGTCCTGAAGTGCCTTACTTGAGGATTTTTGGTACACTCCTTTATTTGGCCAACTACACGAAAATTTAGAGAGCATTAGTAGTAAGTCTGGTAGCTAGATACAGTGCAGTACCTGCAGCACACCACTGAACCAAAGATATGTAGCGTCTGCGCTACCTCTAAAGGTCAAGGATCATCCTACATGTTAAATGTATTTACAGATACATGTTACAGATCATCGCGATGACTACAACAAAGGAACAACCAACTCCTGGAGAACGGCAAAGCATGCTTCCTAGGCAACACCAATCCCACCATCCCGAGAGGCTCATTATCCAAGAAGTAAATCATAAGTATACAGAGCCAGGTCCTACAGTACCTCGTAGACACAGTGACGACTGGGTCAGAGACATGGAGCTACCTACCGAGTTTGCAGACCACTCCTCAGAAGAGCTCCCTCAGATTTAATAGCTACCATATATGAATGATACGTGTATAGATGAGTGATACTTGTATAGATGAGCGATGTCTTGTACTTTGTACTTATTTCCAGAATATTGTAAGAGATTGACGTATAGTTACCTAAGAAATCAGCAAGCCTACAGCTTGTATAAATCATGGGGAGCCAAATGAATGTTGTACTCTTTTTCCTTGGATATTGGGTTTTTCCCACTATGTTTTTCATAGCTAAAGATTTTAACGAGGCAATCTCCTTGACTCTGGATCCAAAAGTATCCACCTCTAAATACTTCCACTAATAGAGGAAGTTATAGAGAACTGTACTCTTTTTCCTTGGCTATTGGTTTTTCCCACTGCATTTTCCATAGCTAAAGGTTTTAACTAGGCAGTTATCCCTAACTTAGGATCTGGAAGTATCCACCCCTTATGATACTCATAAGAACTATTGATCATGCAGTATTCATATGTTGAGTATACACCGATGGTTGGATAAGGGGAAGTGTTATGAATAGGGTCCAATGGGCATATTGAGTACCCACCCACATTGAATAATATATATATGAGGCTAGGGGTTTCCTAGCCCTTAACCCTTTACAACAATGTTATGATTTTTTGGACGAATTTTCTCTTTTCCTTTTTAAGTTGAAGATCTCAATATCTCAGTTCAAAAGGGCATTTGTTCGGATTTTTTTGAGCTACGGGCTATTTTGTACATTTTTTGTAAAATATGGTTCTTTATATTAAATGATATGATTTTCATAGCCTAATTTTGTCTTCTCTTATTTTTTTTCAATCAAAAATGGTGATCTCCGAGTTCCAACAGACATTTTGGCAGATTTTTCTGCGCTCGGGGCTATTTTTCTATATTTTTGGAAAGTTAGATATATTTTTATTAAATGATATGATTTTTGGCCTAATTTTGTCTTCTCTTATTTTTCAGTTGAAGATGCCGATCTACCGGTTCCAATAGCCATTTTGTCGATTTTTCTAAGCTCGGAACTATTTTCTATAGTTTATTGAAGATAAGGATCTTTTTATTAAACGATATGATTTTGTTCACTAAGTTTGTCTAATCTTATTTTTAAGTTGAATACGACGATCTCACATTTCCAACGGACATTTTTTGCAAATTTTTATATGCTCCGGGCTATTTTCTACATTTTCTGTAAGATATGGATATTTACATTAAATGATATGTTTTTATAGCCTAATTTTGTCTTCTCTTATTTTTCAAATTGAAGATGGGGATCTCTCTGTTTCAACGGAAATTTTGTGTATTTTTCTGAGCTCGGGGGCTATTTTATATATTTTCTGGTAGATAAGAATTTTTATATTAATTGATATGATTTTTGTTGCCTAATTTTTTCTTCTCTTATTTTCCAGTTGATGATGGCATCTTTTTATTAAATGATAGGAGTTTTTGGTCTTAATTTGTCTTTTCTAATATTTCGGTTGAAGATGTCGATCTCCTGGTTCCAACGGACCTTTTTGCGGATTAATTTGAGCTCTGGGCTATTTACCATATTTTCTAGAAAATATAGATCGTTTTATTAAATGATATTAGAGAAGACAAAATTAGGCCAAAAATGTCCATTGTAACTAGGACCATCTTCAACTAGTAAGATATATATCATTTTCTGAGCATGGTGCTACTTTCTACATTTTATGAAAGATAAGAATCTTTTTATTGATTGATATGATTTTTGTAGCCTAAATTTGTCTTCTCTTATTTTTCCAATTGAAGATGTCGATCTTTTTATTAAATGATATGATTTTTTGGCCTAATTTGGTCTTCCCTTATATTCTAGTTGAAGATGACGATCTCTCGGTTCTAACGAACATTTTTGCAGATTTTTCTGAGGTCCGGCCTATTTTCCACATTTTTGGAAGATATGGATCATTTTATTACATGATATGCTATTTTGGCCTAATTTTGTCTTCTCTTATTTTCCAATTGAAGATGGCGATCTTCTGATTCCAACGGATATTTTTGCGGATTTTTAAACCTCGATGCTATTTTCTAAAGTTTATTGACTTAATGTACCTTTTTATTAAATGATATTTTATAGCCTAAATTTTTCATCTCTTATTTTTCAATTGTACATGGCGATCTCCCGGTTCCAACGAACATTTTTGCGGAATTTTCTGACCTCGAAACTATTTTCTACATTTAATTGAAGGTATCAATCGTTATATTAAGTGATATGATTTTCGTAGCCTAATTTTCTGGAAGATATATATTTTCTTAATAAATTATATGAGTGTTGGCCTAAGTTTGTCTTCTCTTATTTTTGAGTTGAAGATGGCGATCTCCTGGTTCCAACGGACATTTTTGCGGATTTTTCTGAGCTCGGTGCTATTTTCTACATTTTATGGAAGATATGTATTTTTTTATTAAATGATATGATTTTTATATCCTACGATTTTTCTTAAATGATCAGATGGAGATGTCGATCTATCAGTTCGAACGAACATTTATGCGATTTTTCTTAACTTGGGGCTATTTTTCAACATTTTTTGGAAGATATGGATCTTTTTATTAAATAATAAGCTTTTGGCCTAATTTTGTCTTTTCTTTTTTCAGTTGAAGATGGTGATCTCCCTGTACCAAAAAATATTTGAGCGGATTTTTCTGAGCGTCGGGCTATTTTTTACATTCTCTTAGATATGAATCCTTATATTAATTTATATGATTTTTATAGCCTAATTGTGTCTTCCCTTATTTTTTCAGTTGAATATGGCGATCTCTTGGTTCCAAATGACATTTTTGCTGTTTTTTGTGTTCGTGGCTATTTTCCTACATTTTATGGAAGAAATGGTCATTTTATTAAATGATATGATTTTTTGGCCTAATTTTGTCTTCTCTTCTTTTCTGTTGAAGATGTCAATCTCCTAGTTCTAACGGACATTTTTGTGCATTTTTCTAAGCTCCGAGCTATTTTCTACATTTTTGTATAATATTAATATTTTTATTAAATAATATGATTTTGATAAACTACTTTTGTCTTCTCTTATTTTTCTGTTGAAGATGGTGATCTTCTGATTTCAATGGATATTTTTGCAGATTTTTTGACATCAGACATATTTTCTACATTTCATTGATGAAATGAATCTTTTATAGCCTAAATTTGTGTTCTCTTATTTTTCAGGTTAAAATGGCGATCTCTCGGTTCTAACGGACATTTTGACGGATTTTTATGATATCGAGACTAGTTTCTACATTTAATTGAAGATATGAATCTTTTCATTAAGTGATATGATTTTTGCACCCTAATTTTGTCTTTTATTATTTTTCAGTTGAAGATGACGACCTCCCGGTTACAATGGACATTTATACAGGTTTTTATGTGCTCGATACTATTTTGTACATTTTTTCGAAGACATAGACAAATTTATTAAATGATACGATTTTTTAGCCTAATTTTGTATTCTCTTATTTTTCAGTTGAAGACGACGATCACTTGGTTCCAACAGATAATTTTAGAGATTTTTCTGAGCTTGGGACTATTTTTCTACATTTTCGAGAAGGTATGGGTCTTTTTATTAAATGATATGATTTTTTGTCATAATTTTGCCTTCTATTATTTTCTTTCAATTGATGCTGGCGATCTCCTGGTTCCAACAGACATTTTTACGAATTATTCTGACCTCGGGGCAATATTCTACAATTTTGGAAGATCTGTATTTTTATTAAATGATATGATTTTTATATCCTTAGTTTGTCTTCTCGTATTCATTTAAAGATAGCAATCTACTGGTTCCAATGTACATTTTTGTGGATTTTTCTTAGCTTGGGGATATTTTTCTATATTTTCTGAAAAATATGTATCATTTTATTAAATCTTATGATTTTTTGGCCAAATTTTATCTTCTCTTTTGTTATCTAAATATGGATATCTCTCAGTTCCAACGGACATTTGTATGGATTTTTTTGAGCTACGGGCTATTTTTTACATTTTCTTAAGATATGGATATTTATATTAAATGCCATGAGTTTTATATCCTAATTTTGTCTTTCTTATTTCTCAGTTGAATATGACGATCTCCCGGGTCCAACAAATATTTTTGCGGATTTTTCAGAACTAGGGGCAATTTTATACATTTTCGGGAAGGTATAAATCTTTTTTAAAATGATATGATTTTTTTGGCCTAATTTTGTCTTCTCTTATTATTTTCGTTGAAGATGGCGATCTCCCAATTCCAACAGACATTTTAAGGGATTTTCTGAGATTTAAGCTATTTCTAAATTTTCAGTAAAATATGAATATTTATATTAAATGATATGATTTTTATGCCTAATTTTGTCTTCTCTGATTTTTTACTTGAAGATGGCGATCTTTCGGTTCTAACGGATTATTTTGTGGATTTCTCTGATCTCAGGGCTATTTTCTAAACTCTCTAGAAGAAATGGATCTTTTTATTAAATGATAGGATTTTTGGCCTAATTTTGTCTTCTCTTATTTATCAGTTGAAGATGGCGATCTCCCGGTTCCAATAAACATTTTTGCTGATTTTTTTGAGCTGCTATTTTCTAAACTCTCTAGACATTATAGATCTTTTTATTAATGATATGATTTTTGGCCTAATTTTGTCTTCTCTCATTTTACAGTTGAAGATGGCGATTTCCCGGTTCCAATGAACATTTTTCCAGACTTTCCTGAGCTTCGAGCTATTTTCTACATTTTATGCACGATATGAATCTTTGTATTAATGATTTGATTTTATAACCTAATTTTGTCTTCTCTAATTTTTAGTTGAAGATGGAAATCTCCCGATACCAACAGGCATTTTTGCGGATTTTTCTGAGATCAGTGCTATTTTCCTACATTTTCATGAAGTTATGGATCTTTTTATTAAACGATATGATTTTTTGTTCTAATTTTGTCTTCTCTTATTTTTAAGTTGAATATGGAGATCTCCATATTCTAACGGACATTTTTACGGATTATTCTAACCTCAGGGCTTTTTTCTAAATTTTCTTGAAGATATGAATCTTGTTATAAATTATATGATTCTTGGCCTAAGTTTTCTTCTCTTATTTTTAATTGAAGATGGTGATCTCCCCGTTCCAACGTACATTTTTGCCAATTTTTATGAGCTTGGTACTATTTTCTACATTTTATGGAAGATAAGGATCTTTTTATTAAATGATATAATTTTTATAGCCTACGTTTCTCTTCTCTTACTGTTTTCAGTTGAAGATGGTGATCTACCGGTTCCAATGCATATTTTTGTGGATTTTTCAAAACCTTGGGCGGTTTTTCTACATTTTCTGGAAAATATGTATCTTTTTATTAAATGTTATGATTTTTGGGCCAAATTTTGTCTTTCTTTTTTTAGTTGAATAAGGCGATTTCTCAGTTCCAACGAACATTTGTGTGGATTTTTTAGCGCCTGACTATTTTCTACATTTTCTGTAAGAAATGGATCTTTATATTAAATGATATGTTTTTAAAGCATAATTTTATCTTCTCTTATTTTTCAGTTGAAAATGGCGATCTCCAGGTTCCAACAGACCTTTTTGCGGATTTTTCTGAGCTCGGAGCTATTTTTCTACATTTTCAAAAAGTAACGTATCTTTTATTAAATGTTATGATTTTTTAACCTACTTTTGTCTTCTTTTATTTTTCAGTTGAAGATGTTGATCTACCAGTTCCAACGGACATTTTTGTGGATTTATCTGACCACGAGGATATTTTCTAAATAGGATGATATTGATCTTCTTATTAAATGATTGAGTTTTGGCCTAATTTTATCTTCTCTTATTTTTCAGTTGAAGACGACGATCTCCCGATTCCAACAGACATTTTTGTTGGTTTTTCTTAGCTCGGTGCTATTTCCTATATTTTATGAAAGATATGTATCTTTTTATTAAATGATATGATTTTATAGCCTTCGTTTGTCTTCTCTTATTTTTTTCAGTTCAAGGTGGCGATCTACATTTTCCAACGGATGTTTTTGCTGATTTTTCTTAGCTAGGGACAATTTTTCTACATTTTCTAGACGATATGGACCTTTTTATTAAATATTATGATTATTTGGCCTAATTTTGTCTTCTCATTTTTCAGTTGAAGATGGCGATCTCCCGATTTCAACAGACATTTGAGCGGATTTTTCTAAGCTCTGGACTATTTTTCTATATTTTTTGTAAGATATGAACCTTTTTGTTAAATGATATGGTTTTTACTGCCTAATTTTGTCTTCTGTTTTTTAAATTGAAGATGGCCATCCCCGGGTTCAAGCGGACATTTTATCCTATATTTCTAAGTATATGGCTATTTTCTGTATTTTCTAGAAGATATGAATCTTTTGATTAAATGGTATCATTTTTGGCCTAATTTTGTTTGCTTTTATTTTTCAGTTAAAGATAGCGATCTCCCGGTTCCAACGGACATTTTTAGGGGTTTTTCTGAGCTTCGGACTATTATCTAAATTTTTTGGAAGATACGAATATTTATATTAAATGATATGATTTTTAACCTAATTTTGTCTTCTCATATTTTTGGTTGAAGATGTCGATATCCCGGTTCCACTGGACATTTTTGCAGATTTTTCTCTGCTCGAAACTATTTTAAAAAGTTCGTTGAAGATATGGATCATTTTATCAAATGAAATGATTTTTATAGACTAAGTTTGTCTTCTCTTATTTTTCATTTGAAGATGGCAATCTCCCAGCTCCAACGAACATTTTTGCGGATTTATCTGACCTCGGGGATATTTTCTAAATTTTTGTGTGATATTGATCTTCTTATTAAATGATATGATTTTTGGCCTAATATTATCTTCTCTTATATTTTTATTGAAAATGGCGATCTTTAGGTTCCAACGAACATTTTAAGGGATTTTTCTGAGCTTCGGACTATTTTCTATATTTTCTTTAAAATATGAATCTTTATATTTAAGATATTCTTTTTATAACTTAATTTTGTCTTCTCTTATTTTTCAATTAAAGATGGCGATATTCCTATTCCAATGGACATTTTTGCGGATTTTTCTGAGATCGGTACTATTTTTCTACATTTTCGGAAAGTTATGGATCTTTTTATTAAATGAAATAATTTTTTGGCCTAAATTTGTCTTCTCTTTTTTTATTAAAGATAGCGATCTCCTGGTTCCAACGAATATTTTTGCGGATTTTTCTAAGTACAGATCTATTCTCTACAGTTTACTAAAGATATGCATCTTTTTATTAAATGTTATAATTTTTGTAGTGTAATTTTTTCTTCGCTTATTTTTTAGTTAAGTATGGTGATCTTCCAGTTCCAACGGACATTTTTTACGGATTGTTCTGAACTCCGGGTGATTTTTCTACATATTCAGGAAGATGTGGATCTTTTTATTAAATGATACGATTTTTGGCCTAATTTTGTCTTCATTTATTTTTTTCTTTGAAGATGATGATCTCCCGTTCTAAGAGACATTTTTACGGATTTTTCTGAGCTCCGGGCTGTTTTCTACATTTTCTGTATGATATGAATATTTTATTAAATGATATGATTTTTATAGCACAAGTTTGTCTTCCCTTATTTTTAAGTTGAAGATGGCGATCTCTCGGCTCTAAAAGATATTTTTGTAGATTCCTATCATCTCGGGGCTATTTTCTACATTTTCTGATAGATATGTTTCTTTTTATTAGATGATATATTATTTTTTGCCTTATTTTGTCTTCTCTTATTTTTCAGATGAAGATGGCGATCTCCCTGTTCCAACAGATATTTTTGCGGATTTTTCTGATCTACCGGCTATTTTCTATTTTTTCGGTAAGATATGTATCTTTATATTAAATGATAGGATTTTTATAGCCTAATATTGTCTTCCCTTATTTTAAAGCTGAAGATGGCGATCTTCTGGTTACAACAGACATTTTTGCTGATTTTTCTGAGCTCGATGTTATTTTCTTCATTTTATTGAATATATGGATATTTTTATCAAATGATATGCTTTTTGTATTCTAATTTTGTCCTCTCTTATTTTTCAGTTGAAGAAGGCGATCTTTCGATTCTAACAGATATTTTTCCGGATTTTTCTGAGCTCGGTGCTATTTTTCTACATTTTCTTGAAGATATGGATCTTTTTATTTAATGATATGATTTATGGCCTAATTTTGTCTTCTCTTATTTTTTCGTTGAAGATGGTGATCTCCCGGTTTCAACGGACATTTTTGTGGGATTTTTCTGAGCTCCGCGATTTTTTTCTACATTTTCTGTAAGATATGAATCTTTATATTAAAGCTTATGATTTTTATAGCCTAATTTTCTCTTCTTTTATTTTTTCAGTTGAAGATGACGATTTTCAATAGATATAAGAGAAGACAAAATCAGAACCGGGAAATCGCCATCTTCATCTTTAAAAATGTTCGTGGTAACCAAGATATCGCCATCTTCAACTAATAAGATTTTTATATATCATTTTCTAAGCTTGGTGCTAATTTCTACATTTTATGAAAGATATGAATCTTTTTATTAATTGATATGATTTTTATAGCCAAAATTTGTCTTTTCTAGTTTTTTAGTTGAAGATGTCGATCTTTTTGTTAAATGATATTATTTTTGGCCTAATTTTGTCTTCTCTTATATTCTAGTTGAAGATGGCGATCTCTTGGTTCCAAGGGACATTTTTGCGGATTTTTTTGAGCTCCAGGATATTTTCTAAATTTTCTGGAAGATATAATTTTTATATTAAATGATATGATTTTATAGCTTAATTTTGTCTTCTCTTTTTTCAATTGAAGATGGCGATTTCCCGATACCAACGGATATTTTTGCGACTTTTTCCCTGATCGGGGCTATTTTCCTACATTTTTTGAAAGTTATAGTTATTTTTATTAAATGGTATGATTTTAGGCCGAATTTTGTCTTCTCTTATTTTTTTCGTTGAAGATGGCGATTGCCCTGTTCCGACATGTTTGCAAATTTTTCTAAGCTTTGGGCTATTTTCTAATTTAACTGTAAGATATGAATCTTTATATTAAATGATATGATTTTTATAGCCTAATTTTGTCTTCTCTGATTTTTCGGTTGAAGATGTCAATCTCCAAGTTCCACCGGCCATTTTTGCAGATATTTCTAAACTTGGAACTATTCTGTACAGTTTATTGAAGAAATGATTCTTTTTATTAAATGATATGATTTTTACAGATTAAGTTTGTCTTCCCTTATTAATCAGTTGAAGATGGCAATCTCCCGGTTCCAACAGAAATTTATGCAGAAATTTTCGAGATCCGGGCTATTTTCTACATTTCCTGTAAAATATGGATCTTTATATTAAATGATATGATTTTTATGACCTAATTTTTTCTTCTCTTATTTTTCAGATGAAGATGGCGATCTCTCGGTTTCACCGAACATTTTTACGGATTTTTCTGAGCTCTGTGCTATTTTCTTCATTTTTTTGTAAAATATGGATCTTTAATATTTATATTAAAGATATGATTTTTAATGGCCTGATTTTGTCTTCTCTTATTTTTCAGTTGAATATAGTGATCTCCCGTTTCCAACGGAAATTTTTCCGTATTTTTCTGAGCTCGGTGCTATTTTCTATGTTTTCTGGAAGATAATGATCTTTATATTGATTGATATGATTTTTGTTGCCTAATTTTGTCTTCTCTTTTTTTCCTGTTGATGATGGCGTTCCTTTTATTAAATGATATTATTTTTGGCCTTATTTTGTCTTCCCTTATATTTCGATTGAAGATGGCAATCTCCCGGTTCCAACAGAAATTTAGGCAGAATTTTCCTAGCTCCGGGCTATTTTCTGCATTTTGTGTAAATATGGATCTTTATATTAAATGATATGATTTTTATGACCTAATTTTCCTTCTCTTATTTTTCAGATGAAGATGGCGATCTCTCGGTTCCAATGGACATTTTTGCGGATTTTTCTGAGCTCTATGCTATTTTCTTCATTTTCTGTAAAATATGGATCTTTAATATAAAATGATTTCAGAGGAGACCGGGAAAGTTTCTATGATCTGTGCTATTTTCTTCATTTTTGTGATCTTTAATATAATATGAGATATGTGTTATTTTCTTCATTTTTGCGGATTTTTCTGAGCTCTGTGCTGTTTTCTTCTCTTATATTTGGTTGAAGATAGCGATCACCCGGTTCCAACAGACATTTTTGCGGATTTTTCTTAGCTCCGGTTTATTTTTCACATTTTTTGGAAGATACAGATCATTTTATTAAATGATTTCAGAGGGGTCAAAATTAGGCCAAAAAATATCCGTTGAGACGGGGAAATCGTTATCTTCAACTGAAACATAATAGAAGACAAAATTCGAAACCGGGAAGTCGCCATCTTCATCTATAAAAATTTCTGTTGCAACCGGGAAATCTCCATCTTCAATTGATACGATTTTTATATATCATTTTCTGAGCTTGGTGTTATTTTCTACATTTTATGAAAGATATGGATCTTTTTATTAATTGATATGATTTTTATTGCCTAATATTTTCTTCTCTTATTTTCCAATTGAAGATGGCGATCTTTTTATTAAATGATATGATTTTTTGGCCTAATTTTATTTCTCTTATATTCCAGTTGCAACTGGCGAGCTCCCGGTTCCAACTGATATTTTTGCAGATTTTTCTGAGCTCAGGGCTATTTTCCACTTTTTGGAAGATATGTATCGTTTTATTAAATGATATGATATTTTTGCCTGATTTTGTCTTCTCTTATTTTAAGTTGAAGATGGCGATCTCCCGGTTCCAACGGATATTTTTGCGGATTTTTTGAACTCGGGGCTATTTTGTACACTTTCTGGAAGATAAGAATCTTTATATTAAATGATGTGATTTTTATAACTTAATTTTTTCTTCTCTTATTTTTCAGTTGAAGATGGCGATCTCCCAGTTCCAAAAGACATTTTTGCGGATTTTTCTGAGCTCCAGGCTATTTTCTACATTTTATTAAAGATATGGATCTCTTTATTAAATGACAAGATTTTTGTATCCTAATTTCGTCTTTTCATATTTTCATGTTAATATGGTGATCCCAACAGATATTTTTGCAGATTTTTCTTAGCTTTGGACTTTTTCCTACATTTTCTGGAAGATATGAATCTTTTAATAAATGATATGATTTTTTGGCCTAATTTTGTCTTCTCTTTTTTCAGTTGAATATTGCGATATCTTAGTTCCAACAGACATTTCTACAGATTTTTTGAGCTCGGTGCTATTTTCTACATTTTACGGCAGATATGTATCTTTTTATTAAATGATATGATATTTGGTCTAATTTTGTCTTCTTTTATTTTTCAGTTGAAGATGGCGATCTCCCGGTTCCAACAAATATTTTTTCGGATTTTTCTGAGCTTCGAGCTATTTTCTACATTTTCGGTATGATATGAATCTTCATATTAAATGATATGCTTTTTATAACCTAATTTTGTCTTCTCTAATTATTCTGTTGAAGAAGGCAATCTCTCGGTTCCAACAAATATTTTTGTTCAATTTTCTGAGCTCGGGTTATTTTCTACATTTTCAAGAAGTTACGAACCTTTTATTATATGATATTAATTTTTGACCTAATTTTTCTTCTCTTATTGTTTAAGTTGAAGATGGCGATCTCCATGTTTCAACGAACATTTTTGCAGATTTTTCTGAGCTAGGGCTATTTTCTACATTTTCGAAAAGTTATGGATCTTTTTATTAAATAATATGATTGTTATAGCCTAATGTTGTCTTCTCTTATTTTTTAGTCGGTGATGGTGATCTTCCAGTTCAAACGAATATTTTTGCGTATTTTTTGAGCTCGGTGCTATTTTCTATATTTTATGGAAGATTTAGAACTTTTTATTAAATAATATGATTTTTATAGTGTAATACCATGTTTTCGTATATACGGGTATAATGTACGTATTTCTAGACGTATTTGTACGTATGAAATTTTTGGTTATTTTTATAATTTTTTCCATAATTTTCTAATGACCAAATTATTTTTAAATAATTTTTTAAAACATCATGTGAATTAAATGGATGAGTATTTAGATGGTATACTTGGTATTTGGTGAGCAAGGGTATTTTAGTGGAGTGTTTCTATTTATTAGAAAATAGAAATACCAAAATTTCCTAATAGAGACACCTAGCCTAAGAGGTGTCATCACCTCTTTGATTTTCACCTAACTCTCTCCATTTGGCAAGCTAAGAGGGAATTAAGGGATGACAAGGACGAGGGGATGAATAAAAGAGAAGAAATTGGGAAAAGAAAAAGAAAAAGAAGAAGAAAAAATTCAAGTTCACATCCCCTCTTCTCTCTCCCCTCTCCTCCATTTGCACCTCCCACTCCACCACCATCTCCACCACTGTCTCCTTAATTCAATCCACCTATTGACATCCATCATTGGAGCTTAAGGTATGGAAGAAGAAACCTTGAGGATTGATAGGGTCTTCAAGGAGAAGAAGGGCCAAATAAATTAAGAAGGATATATTTGAGTTAGGAGTTCTAACTTCCTAGTGAGGATGTAGTTCTAGGACTGTGGTTATAGATTTTCATCATTTATTTAATTTTAAGTTGGAATTTGATGTAGAATTGTAGTTTAAGCCCCATGCTAGTAAAGTGCCATGTTATGTTAAGTTTAATATGCATACTTATGATGTAATGTTTTATTTAGTGGAAGTATGCATAGTTTGCCAAAATATACCATGTAACATCCCATGTTAGTGTAGACCATGTTGCCATTATGCTTCCTTTCTTAGCTTTAAAATAATTATCATGTCAAATTATTAGGATGGTAATGGGAGTATGACTAGTAGCATCATGTTAGTCAATCAATATGCTATAATAGCTATGTTAATGATATGCTGTAAAATTTTCAGTTCTGTCCTGTAGATTCAAAAATTCATATCTGCTAGTGTAGACTATAACTCTCTAGAAGGAAGCAAAGCCTAGTTTTGAATGTAGGAAGGTGTAAACAGACGATGTTATCATGGTGTCAGTTTTAGACAGATTCTGCTACATTGTGGGAAAATTTTCATTACTCTCTCTATAGACTCCCAAATGACACAATCTTAGATAATATAGAAACAAAACTTAAGCATCTACAACTTTTATGTTACACACTAAACCAGATTATGGCCTTAAATAGCTGTTTTAGACTGATATATCAGAGTCCAGATTCAAAATAGAATTCTGTAGTTGTCATGTAAATATCATGCTAAAGTTTGTGAAAATTATGGTGCTAAGAATGGTGATATTCATGCTTATGGATGTAATATTGTTATCCATGTAGTAAATTATGTTATGAGAATAGTTCATGCTTATGGATGTAATGTTATGCTTGTACTATGTCACACAAATGCCATATTATGCTCTGTATTCTCATATTAGCATACTTTGTGACAAGATGCTTCCATACCAAGATGTGTTTCATATTAAGAATGATGGAGTTATACGTTAATTGGAAACATAAGATGTTATATTGTAAGTGAAATTTGTCATGAAAAGAATGGTAGCTTCACAGAAATTAGTACCACACATACCAAAGTGCCACATGGACCAGCGTGCCACAGAATTACCGAAGGCCACCTCCTGAATCCATGGGGCCACCTCTTGAATCAATGTGTGGTAAGATAGACGACATGGACCTATGTGCTACATAGACCAGCGTGCCATGTAAATGCCTAGGGCCACATACTAAATCCTTGGGAGCCACCTCTAGAATCCATGAGTCACATTGTAAGCACGCTGGCATAGATGTGATCCCTTTTGTGTTGCATTTGTATTCATAACCATTCATATGCATCAAGTGCATATCTATGTGTGTCTGCCTTTACTTCACGCTTATTTAATTCTATAGCTCTTACTTTTCAATATTTGCATGTGATGTTGTTTATTTTCCCTGCATGTTAATTCAGTAGACCTTATTTACAGTACTTGTTCCTGATGCGTAAATAGTAGACCTGTTTACAGTTAAGTGACCAGACCCTAGGTAGGAATAACAGTTCTAAAACTAGACCCTACCTAGCTATGTTAGGATTTCCTACTGGGTCATGCATTGACCTGTCCCATTTACTTTTTACAGGTTTTAGAGCAGTACATCCAGATCAGGCCTGGCTCAAGAGTTAGCTTTCAGTTCGTGGTAGAGATGGAATCCGCAGAGGGCAGCCTCTTAAGTTGGTTCTCAGTGTAGTCTAGGGAGTGAGTTGTACTGGTGTGGACCTTTATGTCTTTTGCGGATTTTTATTGGATTTCTTCTGTTTTTCACTTTTGTATTTGAGGATGCGATTAATGTAAATAAATAGGTACCATTGTTTTCATAATAAAGAATGTTAGACTTGTATATGACTGTCTCTTATTTTCTGTGTTGGAGCATTACTTGTACTTCCTAGCATGTGTGCGATGACCTGCATAATTCTTCTTGTAGACTCCCTTCCTTCTCTTTCATTTTAACACTCGATGCTCTAAGATTACTTGGGACGGATTCATATCCTGGGGAGTATTTGGGGAGAAAGCTTGGGGATTGATAGGGTCTTCTTCAAGGAGAAGAAGGGCCAAATAAATTAAGATGGAGATATTTGAGTTAGGAGTTCTCACTTCCTAGTTTAGGATGTAGTTTTAGGATAGTGGTTAAAGAGTTTCATCACCTATTTAATCTTAAGTTGGAATTTAATGTAGAATTATAGTTTAAGCCACATGCTAGTAAAGTGCCATGTTATGTTAAGATGTAATGTTTTATTTAGTGGAAGTATGCATAGTTTTCCAAAATATACCATGTAACATCCCATGGTAGTGTAGACCATGTTGCCATTATGCTTCCTTTCTTAGCTTTAAAATCATTATAATGTCAAATTATTAGGATGGCAATGGGAGTATGACTAGTAGCATCATGTTAGTCAATCAATATGCTATAATATCTATGTTAATGATATGCTGAAAAATTTTCAGTTCTGTCCTGGAGATTCAAAAATTCATATCTGCTAGTGTAGACCTCCAAATGGGATGATTCAAGATGTCTTTGAAAGGTCCTGAAGTTAACTATAAATCTTTAGAGGAAGCGCGCCTAGTTTTGACTGTAGGAAGGTGTAAACAGACGACTTTACTATGGTGTCTGTTTTAGATAGATTCTGCTACATTGTGGAAAACTTTTCATAACTATCTCTACAGATCCCTAAATGACACAATTTTAGATAATCCGGAAACAAAACTTACGCATCTACAACTTTTATGTTCAGCACTAAACCATATTATGGCTTAGATAGCCGTTTTTGATTGATATATCAGAGTCTAGATTCAAAATAAAACTTTGTAGTTGTCATATAAATATCAAGCTAAAGTTTTTGAAAATTATGGTGCTAAGAATGGTTATATTCATGCTTATGGATGTATTGTTGTTATCCATGTAGTAAATTATGTTATGAGAATAGTTCATGCTTATGGATGTAATGTTATGCTTGTACTATGTCACACAAATGCCATGTTATGCTCCTTAGTCTCATATTTGCATACTTTATGACAATGCTTCCTTACCATGATGTGTTTCATATTAAGAATGATGGAGTTATATGTTAATTGGAAACATAAGATGTATAGTGAGTGAAATTTGTCATGAAAAGAATGGTAGCTTCACAGAATTTACACCACATAGACCAAGGTGCCACATGGATCAACGTGCCATAGAAATGCCGAAGGCCACCTCCTGAATCCATGGGGGCCACCTCTTGAATCAATGTGTGGTATGATAAACGACATTGACCTATGTGCTACATAGACCAGCGTGCCACATAAATGCCTAAGGCCACCTCCTAAATCCATGGGAGCAACCTCTAGAATACATGAGTCACATTGTAGGCACGTTGGCATACATGGGATCCCTTATGTGTTGCATTTGTATTCATAACCATTCATATGCATCATGTGCATATCTATGATTGTCTGCCTTTACATCACACTTATTTAATTCTGTAGCTCTTAATTTTCAATATTTGCATGTGATATTGTTTACTTTTCCTGCATGTTAATTCAGTAGACCTTATTTGCAGTACGCGTTCCTTATGCGTAAATAGTAACCTGCTTATAGTTAAGTGACCAGACCCTAGTTAGGACTAACAGTTCTAAAACTAGACCCTACCTAATGATGTTAGGATTTCCTACTGGGTCACGCATTGACGTGCCCTATTTACTTTTTCCAGGTTTCAGAGCACTACAGCCAGATCCAGTCTGACTCAGGAGTTAGCTTTTAGTTCGTGGTTGAGATGGAATCCTCATAGGGCAGCCTCTTCAATTGGTTCTCAGGGTAGTCTATGGAGTGAGTTGTACTGGTGTGGACCTATATGTCTTTTTGGGATTTTATGGGATTTCTTCTGTTTTTCACTTTTGTATTTGAGGATGAGATGATGTAAATAAAGTGGTACCTTTGTTTTAATAATAAATAATGTTGGACTTGTACATGATTGTCTCTTATTTTCTGTGTTGGAGCATTACTTGTAATTCCCAGCATGTGTGCAATAACCTGCATTATTCTTCTTGTAGACTCTCTTCCTTCTCTTTCTTTTTAACACTCGTTGCCCTATGAATACTTGGGACGAAATTGTACTTTCCAGGTATCCTGTAGAGCGAGGTGTTACATATAGCCTATGTTTGTATTCTCTTATTTTTTTCGGTTCAAGATGACGATCTCCCGGTTTCAACATACATTGTCGCAGATTTTTATTAGCTGGAGACTATTTTTCTACATTTTCTGGAAGATATGTATCTTTTTTGAAATGATATGTTTTTAGGCCTAATTTTGTCTTCTCTTTTTTAATTTGAAGATGGCGATCTCCCAGTTCCAATGGACATTTGTGCGGATTTTTTTGAGCTCCGGGCTATTTTCTAATTTTTTGAATAATATGAACCTTTATTTTAAATGATATGATTTTTATAACATAATTTTGTCGTCTCTTATTTTTTAATTTGAAGATAGCGATCTCTCGGTTCCATGGGACATTTTTGCGGATTTTTCCAAGTTCGAGGCTATTTTTCTACATTTTCGAGAAGTTATGGATCTTTTTATAAAATGATATGATTTTTAACCTAATTTTTCCTTTTTTTATTTTTCGGTGGAAGATAACGATCTCCCGTTTCTAACGGACATTTTGCGTATTATTCCGACCTTGTGACTATTTTCAATTTTTTTTGGAAGATATGGATATTATATTAAATGATATGATTTTTGGCCTAATTTTGTCTTCTCTTATTTATAAGTTGAATATGACGATCTCCCTTCTCCAACGGATATTTTTGCAAATTTTTAAAAGATTGGTGCTATTTTCTACATTTTAATAGCCTATGTTTGTCTTCTCTTATTTTTTTCAGATGAAGATAGAGATCTACCGGTTCGAATGGATATTTTTGCGGATTTTTATTAGCTTGAGTCTATTTTTCTACTTTTTCTGAAAGATATGGATCTTTTTTTGAAATAATATAATTTTTCGCCTAGTTGTGTCTTCTCCATTTTTTTCAATTGAAGATGACAATCTCCCGATTCCAGTGAACATTTTTTGCAGATTTTTCTGAGCTCTAGGATATTTTCTATATTTTTTGTAAGATATGAATCTTTAAATTAAATGATATGATTTTTTATAGCCTAATTTTGTCTTCTCTTATTTTTTTTGTTGAAGATGGCGATCTCTTGGTTCCAACGAATAATTTTGCGAAATTTTTTGCGCTCGGTGCTATTTTCTACATTTATGGAAGATAAAAACTTTTTATTAAATGATATATTTTTATAGCGTACGTTTGTCTTCACTTATTTTTTTAGTTGAAGATGTTGATCTCTCGGTTCCAACTGAAATTTTTGCGGATTTTTCTGAGCTCTAGGCTATTTTCTACATATTCTGGAAGATTTGGATCTTTATATTAAATGATTTGATTTTTATGGTCTAATTTTGTCTTGCCTTATTTTTCAGTTGATGATTAGGATCTCCTGGTTCCAACAGACATTTTTGCATATTATTATGACCTCAGGCCTATTTTCTAAATTTTCTGGAATATATGTATCTTTTTATTAAACGATATGATTTTTGGCCTAATTTTGTCTTCTCTTATTTTTCAGTTAAAGATGTCGATCTCCTTGTTCCAACGAACCTTTTTGCGGATTTTTATGAACTCGGTGTTATTTTCTATATTTTATGAAAGATAACGATCTTTTTATTAAATGATATGATTTTTATAGCCGACATTTGTCGTCTCTTATTTTTTTCAGTTGAAGATGTCATTCTACTCGTTCCAACAGACATTTTTGCAGATTTTTTCTTAGGTTGGGACTATTTTCCACCTTTTCTAGAAGATATGGATGTTTTAATTAAATGATACGATTTTTTGGCCCAATTTTGTCTCCTCTTTTTTAAGTTGAAGATGGCGATCTTCCGGTTCCAATTACATTTGTGCGGATCTTTTGTGCTCCGGGCTATTTTGTAATTATCTATGAGATATGGATCTTTTATATTAAATGATATGATTTTTATAGCATAATTTTTTCTTCTCTTATTTTTCAGCTAAAGATGGCGATCTCTCTGTTCCAACGGACATTTTTACGGATTTTTTTGGGCTCGGGGCTATTTTTCTACATTTTCGGGAAGTTATGGATCTTTTTATTAAATGATATGATTTTTTGGCCAAATTTTGTCTTCTCTTATTTTTCACTGAAGATGGCGATCTCCCCTGTTCCAATGGACACTTTTTATATTATTCTGAACTCGGGGCTATTTTCTAAATTTTCTGGAAGAAATGGATCTTTTTATTTTATTTTTTGTCTAATTTTGCCTTCTCTTATGTTTAACTGAAGATGGCGATCGCCAGGTTGCAACTTATATTTTTGCGGATTTTTATGAGCTAGGTGCTATTTTCTACATTTTATGGAAGATATGTATCATTTTATTAAATGAGATGATTTTTATAGCCTACAATTTTCTTCTCTTATTTTTAGGTGAAGATGGTGATTTACATGTTCCAATGGACATTTTTGCAGACTTTTCTTTGCTTGGGACTATTTTTTACATTTTCTGTAAGATATGTATTTTTTATTAGATGCTATGAATTTTTGGCCTAATTTTGTCTTCTCCTTTTTCTATTGAAGATGTCAATTTCCCAATTCCAACGGACATTTTTACAGATTTTTCATAGCTCCGGGCTTCTTCTATATTTTATGAAAGATATAAATCTTTTTATTAAAGGATATGATTTTTGGCCTGATTTTGTCTTCTCTTATTTTTCAGTTGAAGATGTTTATCTTCTGGTTCCATTGAACATCTTTGCTGATTTTTCTGTGCTTCAAGCTATTTTCTACATTTATGGAACATATGGCTCTTTTTATTAAATGCTATGATTTGTATAGCCGAGGTTTGTCTTGTCTTATTTTCAGTTGAAGATGTCGATCACCCAGTTCCAACGGACATTTTTGCAGATTTTTTCTGAACTAGGTGCTATTTTCTATATTTTATGTAGGATATGGATCATTTAATATTAATAAATGATATGATTTTTATAGCCTAAGTTTGTCATCTCCTATTTTTCAGTTAAAGATGGCGATCTCCTGTTTCCAACCGACATTTTTGCAGATTTTTCTGAGCTCAAGGCTATTTTATACTGTTAATTGAGGATATGGATCTTTTAATCAATTGATGATTTTATAGCCTAATTTTGTCTTCTCTTATTTTTTTAGTTCTCCCAGTTCCAACGGACATTTTTGTGGATTTTTCTGACCTCGAGCCTATTTTCTATTTTCCAGAAGATGTGGATATTTTTATTAAATAATTTGATTTTTGGGCCTAATTTTGTCTTCTCTTATTTTTTTTCGTTGAATATAGCAATCTCCTGGTTTCAACGGACCTTTTTGCGAATTTTTCTTAGCTCTAAGCAATTTTCACATTTTTTGTAAGCCATGGATATTTATATTAAATGATATAATTTTTATAGCCTAATTTTGTCTTTTCTTATTTTTCAGTTGAAGATGACGATTTTCGGTTCCAATAGAAGTTTTTGCGGATTTTTCTGAGATATGGGCTATTTTCTGCATTTTCTAAAAGATATGGATCGTTTAATTAAATCATATGATCTGTTTACCTTATTTTGTCTTCTCTTATTTTTCTGTTGAAGATGGCGATATCCCGGTTCCAAATGACATTTTTGCTAATTTTTCTGAGCTCGGGACTATTTTTTACAGTTTATTGAAGATATGTGTCTTTTTATTAAATGATATGATTTTTATCGCCTAAATTTTTCTTCTCTTATTTTTTTAGTTCAAAATGTCGATCTTCCGGTTCCAACAGAAATTTTTACAGATTTTTCTGAACTCTGGTCTATTTTCTACTTTTCTATAAGATATGAATATTTATATTAAATGATATGATTTTTATGTTGTCTTCTCTTATTTTTTTCGTTGAAGATGGCAGACTCTCGGTTCCAACAGACATTTTTGCAGAATGAGTTACATGATATTTTCTACATTTTTTTCAAGGATATGAATCTTTATATTAAATGATATGATTTTTATAGCATAATTTTGTTTTCTCTTATTTTTCAGTAGAAGATGGTGAGCTCCCGATTCCAAGGACATTATTACGTATTTTCTGAGCTAGGGGCAATTTTTATAAATTTTTGAGAAGATACAGATCTTTTTATTTAATTATAAGATTTTTTGGCCTAATTTTGTATTCTGTTATTTTTAAAGTTATAGATGGCGATCTCCCGTCCAACGGATATTTTTGATTATTTTTCAGTGCTCGTGGCTATTTTTTAAAGTTTACTGAAGATTATAGATTTTTATTAAATGATATGATTTTTATTGCCTAATTTTGTCTTCTGTTATTTTTTCGTTGAATATTGCGATCTCCCGGTTCCAATGGTCCTTATTGCGAATTTTTTGAGCTCCTGGCAATTTTCTACATTTTTGTGAGATATGTATCTTTATATTAAATGATATAGTTTTTATAACCTAATTTTGTTTTCTGATATTTTTCTATTAAAGATGACAATCTTCCGGTTCCAACAGAAATTTTTGCAGATTTTTCAGTAATCTGAGCTATTTTCTATATTTATGAAAAATTTGGATATTTTTATTAAAGGATATGATTTTTTGGCCTAATTTTATCTTCTCTTATTTTTTCTGTTAAAGATGGGGATCTTCTGGTTCCAACGAACATTTCTGTGGAATTTCCTCGCTCGGGATTATTTTCTACATTTTACTGAAGATATGGAGATTTTTATTAAATGATATGGTTTTTGTTGCGTAAATTTGTCTTATCTTTATTTTCAGTTAAGTATGTTGATTTATCGGTTCCAACAAACATTTTAGCGGATTTTTCTGAACTCGGTGCAATTTTTCTACATTTTCAGTAAGATGGATTTTTTATTAAATGATATAATTTTTGGCCTAATTTTGCCTACATTTATTTTTCGTTGAAGATGGCAATCTCCTGGTTCTAATAAACATTTTTACATATTTTTCTGAGCTCGGAGCTGTTTTCTACATTATCTGTATGATATGAATCTTTTAATTAAATGATATGATTTTTATAGCCTAAGTTTGTCTTCCCTTATTTTTCAGTTGAATATGGTGATCTCCCGGTTCCAAAGGATATTTTTGCGGATTTTTCTGACATCGGAGCAATTTTCTACATTTTTAATATTTATTTATTTTTATTAAACGATATGATTTTTGGCCTTATTTTGTTTGCTCTTATTTTTCAAATGAAGATGGTAATCGCACGGTTCCAACGGATATTTTTGCGGATTTTCTGATCTACGAGCAATTTTATATACTTTCTGTACGATAAGTATCTTAATATTTAATGAGGATTTTTATAGGCTATCTTTGTCTTCCTTTATTTTTCAGTTGAAGGCGGTGATCTGCCGGTTACAACGGAAATTTTTCTGATTTTTCTGAGATCAGTGTTATTTTCTTAATTTTATTATATAGTGGGATTTTTTATCAAATGCTATGCTTTTTGTAGTCTAATTTTGTCTTCCCTTATTTTTTTGAAGATGTCGATCTTTCGATTCCAACGAAAATTTTTGCCGATTTTTCTTAGCTCGGGTCTATTTTTCTACATTTTTCGAAGATATGGATATTTTTATTAAATAATATGAATTTTTGCCCTAATTTTGTCTTCTCTTATTTTTTCGCTAAAGATGGCGATCTCCTGTTTCAACAGACATTTTGCAGGTTTTTCTGAGCTCCTACATTTTCTGTAAGATATGAATCTTTATATTAAATCTTAAGAATTTTATAGCCTAATTTTGTCTTCTTTTATTTTTCAGGTGAAGATAGAGATCTCCCTGTTCCAACAGACATTTTTAGGAATTTTTCTGATCCCGAGGCTATTTTCTACATTTTATTGGAGAAATAAATCCTTTTATAAAATGATATGATTATTATAGCATCAATTTATCTTCTCTTATTTTTCAGTTGAAGATGACGATCTCCCAGTTACAACAGACATTTTATGGATCTTTTTATTAAATTATTTGATTTTCATAGACCAAGTTTGTCTTCTCTTATTTTCAATTGAACAATGCAATCTCCCAGTTCCATCGTAAATTTTTGCAGATTTTTCTGACCGCGAGACTATTTTCTCTATTTTTTGAAAGACATTGATATTTTTATTAAATGATATAATTTTTGGCATAATTTTGTCTTCTCTTATTTTTCAATTGAAGATACCGATCGCTCGGTTCCAACGAACATTTTGGTGGATTTTTTCGTGCTCAGAGCTATTTTCTTCATTTTATTTAAGAAATGGATCATTTCATTAAATGATATGGTTTTTATAGCATAAATTTGTCTTCTCTTATTTTTTTAGTTGAAGGTCGAGATCTCCCGGTTCTAATGGACATTTTTGCGGATTTTTTCTACATTTTCTGGAAGAAATGGATCTTTGGATTAAATGATAAGATTTTTTGACCTAATTTTGTCTTCTCTTATTTTTTATTAGAAGATTGCGATCTCCCGGTTCCAACGGGCATTTTTGATAATTTTGCTGAACTATGGGCCATTTTCTAAATTTTCTGTAAGATATGAATCGTTTTAGTAAATGATATAATTTTTATAGCCTAACTTTGCCTTCTCTTATTTTTAAATTGAAGATGGCGATCTCCCGGTTTCAACGAACATTTTTGTGGATTTTTCTGAGCTCGTGGTTATTTTCTGCATTTTCTGAAAGATAGATTTTTTATTAAATGATTTGATTTTTGGTCTAATTTTGTCTTCTCTAATTTTCCAGTTGAAGTTGGCGATCTCACGATTTCAATGTACATTTTTGTGGATTTTTCTCAGCTCCAGTCTAATTTCCACAGTTTCTGGAAGATATAGATCATTTTATTAAATGATATGATTTTTTGGCCAAATTTTGTGTTCTCTTATTTTCATATTATAGATGGCAAAATCATGGTTCCAACGGATATTTTTGCGTATTTTTTTTAGCTAAGGGCTATTTTCGACATTTTCTGAAAAATATGGATCTTTATTAAAAAGGATATGATTTTAAGTCCAATTTTTGTCTTCTCTTAATTTAATTGAAAATGGCGATCTCCTAGTTCGACGGACATTTTTGCGGATTTTTTCAGAGTGTTCCGAACAATTTTCTACATTTTTTGAAGATATGTATCTTTATATTAAATTGTATGGTTTTTATGTCCTAATTTTATCTTCTCTTATTTTCAATTAAAGATGATGATCTCTCGGTTCCAACGGACATTTTGTAGATTTTTCTGATCTCATTGCTATGTTTTATATTTTATATAAGATATGGATCTTTTTATTAAACGATCTGAGTTTTGTAGCCTAATTTTGTCTTCTATTATTTTTCAGGTTGAACATAGCGATCTCCCTGTTCCAACGGATATTTTTGCAGATTTTTCTGAGCTCGGAACTATTTTTCTACATTTTCGGTTATTATGGATCTTTTTATTAAATGATATTATTTTTGGCCCAATTTTGTCTTCTCTTAATTTTTTATTTGAAGATGGTGAAACTCCCGGTTCTAACAGACATTTTTACAGATTTTTCTGAGCTCGTAAATATTTTCCACAATTTATTGATAATGTGGTTCATTTTATTAAATGATATGATTTTTATAGACTAAGTTTGTCTTCTCTTATTTTTTAGTTGAAGATGATGATATCTCGTTTCCAATGGAATTTTTTGCGGGTTTAACTGATCTCGGGGCTGTTTTCTAACTTTTATGGAAAATATGTATCTTTTTATTAAATGATATGATTTTTATAGCCTTAGTTTGTATTTCTCTATTTTTTCAGTTGAATATGACGATCTCCTGGTTCCAACAGACATTTTTGCAGATTTTTCTGATGTCGGAGCTTTTTTCTGCATTTTCTGGAAGATATGTATCTTTTTATTGAATGATATGATTTTTTGGACTAATTTTGTCGTTCTTATTTTATTCATTAACGATAGAGATCTTACGGTTCTAACAAATTTTTTTGCGGGGATTTTTTCTGAGCGCCGGGGTAATTTTCTACATTTTCTGTAAGATACAGATCTTTATATTTATTGCTATGATTTTATAGCCTATTTTTATCTTCGCTTATTTTTCAATTGAAGATGGTGATCTTCCGGTTCTAACGGAAATTTTTACATACTTTTCAGAGCCCGTGGCTATTTTCTTTTTTGGAAGATAAGGATCTTTGTATTAATTGATATGATTTTTGTTCCCTCATTTTCTCTTCTCTTATTTTTCCAGTTCAAAATGGGGATCTCTCGGTTCAACGAACATTTTCCAGATTTTTTTGAGCTCCATGCTATTTTCGAAATTTCTGTAAAATATGAACCATTATATTAATTGATATGATTTTTTATAGACAATTTTTGTATTCTCATATTTCTTTTCATTGAAAATGACGATCTCCCTCGGGACCAACGGATATTTTTACAGATTTTTCAGAGCATGGGGCTATTTTTATACATTTTAGGGAAGTTATGGATCTTTTATTAAATGATATGATTTTTTTGGCCTAATTTGGTCGTCTCATTTTTTCGTTAAAGATGGCGATCTGTCGATCCAACGGATAGTTTTAGAGATTTTTTCTGCGCTCCGGGCAATTTCTAAATTTTCTGTAAGGAATGAATCTTTATATCAAATGATATGATTTTTAGCCTAATTTTGTTAAAATTCTCTAGAAGATATGGATATTTTTATTAAATGATATGATTTTTGGCTTAATTTTGTTTCTCTTATTTTTCAGTTGAAGATGTCGATCTTTCGGTTCCAATAGACATTTTGGGGATTTTTCTGAGCTCCGAGCTATTTTCTACATTTTAGGGAAGATATGGATTTTTTTTATTAAATGATATGAATTTTATATCCTAAATTTTTCTTCTCTTATTTTTTAAATTGAAGATGGCGATCACCCGATTCCAACAGACATGTTTGCGGATTTTTCTGAAATCTATGTTATTTTTCTACATTTTCGGGAAATTATGGATCTTTTTATTAAATGATTTGATTTTTGGCCTAATTCTGTCTTGTCTTATTTTTTAAATTGAAGATGGCAATCTCTCGGTTTCTAATAGACATTTTTGCAGATTATTCTGACCTTTATGCTAGTTTCTAAAGTTTCTGGAAGAAATGGTTCTTTTATTAAAAATATAGATTTTTGGCCTAAGTTTGTCTTCTCTTATTTTTTTTCCAGGTGAAGATGGCGATCTATCGGTTCAAACAGAAATTTTTTGCAGCCTTTTCATTTCTTTTTCTTTTTTTGCTGCCTTTTCTTTGCTTGGAATATTTTTCTACATTTTGTAAATTTGTATTTTGTTATTAAATGATACGATTTTTTGGCCTAATTTTTGTCTCTCTTTTTCAGGTGAAGATGACGACTCATGGTTCCAACAAACATTTTTACGGGGTTTTCAAAGCTCCAGGCTATTTTCTATATTTTAGGAAAGATATGAATCTTTTTTATTAAATGATATGAGTTTTGGCCAAATTTTGTCTTCTCTTATTTTTCAGTTGAAGATGGCGATCTCTTGATTCCAACGAACATTTTTGCGGATTTTTCTGAGTTCGAGCTATTTTCTACATTTTATGGAACATTTGGCTCTTTTTATTAAATGATATGATTTTTATAGCCTAAGTTTGTCTTGTCTTATTTTTCAGTTAAAGATAGCGATCTCCTGGTTCCAACAGACATTTTTGCTGATTTTTCTGAGCTGGGGGCTATTTTCTATTTTTATGGTAGATATGGATCTTTTTATTGAATGAAGTGATTTTTATAACCTAAGTTTGTTTTCTCTTATTTTTCAGTTTAATATGGCGATCTCCTCTTTCTAACGAATATTTTTGCTGATTTTTCTGACCCCGAGCTTATTTTCTATATTTTCTGGAAGATATGAATATTTTTTAATTACATAACATGGGCCTAATTTTGTTTTCTCATATTGTTTTTGTTGAATATGACGATCTCCCGGTTCCAACGAACCTTTTTGCGGATTTTTCTTAGCTCAGTGCAATTTTCTAAAATTTTCTGTAAGACTTGGATCTTTATATTAAATAACATAATTTTTATAGTCTAATTTTGCCTTGTTTTATTTTTCAGTTAAAGAAGGCGATCTTCCGGTTCCAAAAGAAATTTTTGC